>VXAX01007965.1:40228-165823 GCA_013399835.1 Leptocoma aspasia
CCCGGCCCAGGGAGCGCAGGCCCCGCCCGGCCCAGGGAGCGCAGGCCCCGCCCGGCCCAGGGAGCGCAGGCCCCGCCCGGCCCAGGGAGCGCAGGCCCCGCGGGCCGCCGGGAGTCGCAGTGCGCGGGGCGGAGCCGCGCAGGGCCCGGCCCGGGAGCAGCCGCCCGCACCGCGCCCTGCACACCGGGGCGGAGGTCCCACCGCCCCTTCCCCAGCTGCGGTTCCTGAGGCCGGTGTGCTCCCGGGCTGCCTAGAGGAGAGCCTAGTACCTAACAGCGGAGAATAACAGAATCAGTCGTGTTGGAAAAGATCGCTGAGATCATCGAGTCCAACCTGTGACCGAACGTCCCGTTGTCAACTAGACCATGAACTAAGTGCCACTTCCAGTCGGAACACATAGGGACGGTAACTGCACCAGCTCCCTGGGCAGTCTCTTCCAATATCTGATCACCCTTTTTGTGAAGCAATTCCCTTATGTCCAGCCTAAACCTCACCTGGTGCAGCTTGAGGCCGTTTCCTCTCATCCTGTCACCTGTTACCTGGGAGAAGAGGCCGACCCCCACCTGGTTACGCCCCCCTTTCAGGTGGTTGTAGAGAGTGATAAGGTCACTCCTGAGCTCCTCTTCTCCAGGCTAAACAACCCCAGCTTCCTCAGCTACTCCTCACAGGACTTATGCTCCAGAGCCTTTACCAGCTCTATTGCCCTTCTCTGGTTGGAAAATGAAAAAAGTCTGTCCCAGAACAAAATTCTACAATGCAGACCAAAAGTAGTCCTATTTTTCCCACTCCCAAACATGATTTCCCCTGCAGCCTGTGCTCTCTCTGTTCTGCCCCAACCACAGCCTCAGTGCCCCCCACTGCAGGCACCCCACCACCTGGGAATCCCTAGGGAAAGCTCCCTGCAGCACAACCCCAAGGACATGCACTCAGCTCCTGCTAGTGCTGGAAGAATCCATACACTACATACTCCTACATACTCTGGGGATAAAGTGTGACTGTCTCCAAACCAAGAGCAAAAGAACTGTAAAACCAGAATTTCATCCCAACCCACTTGAGCAGAACAGCCGGCTACCATCAGAGAAGATACCCTGTTTCTCAGTGCAACTATCATTATTAAGCAAAAGTTGTGAGACACATGTAACTCTGGCTATATAAGTCCTAAATCCCCTGAAGAACACAGCTCAAGTACTCTAAACAAAGCTGAGCCCTCAGCCCAAACTCAGCTTGCAAAAACAGGGTCTGAAAATGCTCATCCAAAAAATAAAATTTCAAAACCTATGGGTTTTGTTCATGAGGCTGCAGGCTTCGAGAAATTAAATAGTAGAAGTCACAGTGGCTGCACCAAGCACCACTTTTTATGACCCAAGAGATCCTACCTACTTTGCTAAGCAACAGTTGCAACTCTTATCTGTCACTTACCTACTTTGCTGAAGACCTTCAGTAAATGCAGAGCCATCATTTCCAAGACAAATGAAAAGCAAACAACAAGATAGAAAACAACTTTTATTGAGTGAACAAAAGTCTAAAAGTCTCCCATTTTTGGTTAACAAAAGCAGCAACCTACAAAACCCCTGCATTCCATGACAAATCTTTTTATGTCAAAAAATTAATCCTTGAGCAGGTATGAACATTTGTACACAGAACAATACAACTGTTGAGATGTGTTTGAGCAAACAACTGGATTTATCAGGGAAAGAAAAAAAGAAAAAGGAAAAAAAAAATTCACCTGGGACGCCTGAAAAAGCTTGAATTGTGTGCTGGCTGAGAGGTATATCATCAGGGCTGCCAGCAATTTTCAGCACTTGCATCCCCTTCACACAAAATGAAAAAAGCAGCAGACCAAGGACAGAGATTGTAAGACTGAACAAGGAAAAGAACTGCCAACAGAACACAGTGTTCAGCTAGTTCATTTGGCTAATGGCAAATGCAGCTTTTAATACCGAATTTCATAAGCTTGTGTCAAGTGAGTCCATGCTCTCAGGAGGCTCCAGGGTAAGAATTCAGCCACTTTACCCACAGAGCAAAAATAATAGAGAAGTTCCATCCTCAAACAGGTGATTCCTCACAGTCAAAAACAGGCAACCAGATAAAGGAGAAGAAACTGAGACCTGCTTGACAAGATATGATTATCTGACTGACAGAAGTCAAATGGGAATTAAACGGAGAATGTACATTCTCTTTGTAAATCCAACAAGGTTTTCTAACCTATGTGATTTTTTTTTCATTTCCACTGGATATGGGCAGGCTTACTAAAATGAAGTGCTAAAAACAAAGGCAATGTTTACTTTTATCCTTACACCATTTGCAGAATAACCATTTTTTATAATGCCATACCATAATTTTTCATGCTTTTGAACAATAAATATATTCAATGAAGTCTGTTTATTACACTGACTGATTTCAACCTGCTCTTTTGTTTTCACAGATCAGGACATAGTACAATTATTTCAAAAGAAATGGTTGATTTTGCTATCATATTCACCTTTGATTGCAAAATTACAACAATCTGTGCTTATCTGTCACTTTATACATCACATCTCGTCTATTGCAACCATATCAACATATTTATTTAATAATTATGAAGCTGTATCTTATCCCATAGTTTCTATTTTTATGTGTTCTAGGACTAATAAATCCCTAATATGTTTTGATTAAAACTAACTTTAATATATCAACTCTATCATCTAAAGTTAATTTTAATCATTTCCATCATAATCATTATAACTCTGATACCCACTGTTCCTCCTCTCCCGAAGATTAGATTTTTTCCACATAGATTCTTGATGAAAGCTAGCACTGAAAGATCGACCCAGTCGTCCATGTTGTTTCTTAGATATATTGTCTTCACTCTCAGATTTGGAAATCCCTTGTCCTTGTGTTTGGGATTGTTTATTCTGTCTAACATTTCCAAATGGAAAATTCCAAGGACCAAATCTTTGCCAGTTAAGTCTCTGAAAGGCAATGATGCAATGAAGATTTCCTCCAACCTAATCAAAGTAAAAAAAGTTCTTTGTTAAATGCCCACCACAGGCACCTTTCTAACATACACACGTATTTGACATCAACACTTTGGCAAGTAACATGATACTTCCAAAGAGAAAGCAAACAAGAAGTGTCACAACATAGAAATTAGGAAAAAAAAAAAAAAACAACAAACAACCAAACACCACAAAATCGTATACAGAAATATACAACTTGCATCAATCAGTTCTGATCGTTTTCCCAGATTCAATTACTGCTTTCTTATTCATCTTTTTTATCTTTTTAAGCTATCAATTTTATCCTTCATGGGCCAGCACCACTTATCTTCTGATAGTCTTTTTTTACTTTCTAGCTACCTTCTCAGCATTTATCTGTTCTGGTCCATTCTGATCTTGCTGACACAGTCTTCCATAGGGTCTTCACATCTGAAATCATCTCTTCAGTCTACTATTTCTCACAGAGTTTCAAGCTGCAAATCACAAATACATCCTCCACCCATGAGATACAGCCCTATCTATAGGAAAGAAAGCCACATGCATTGACAGTAACTCCACACAAGGGAGACACACACATCCTTTTATGCCTGATCCTACTCAATTGTACTTTCTTTCCCACTTAAATGTCGTTGGAGGGTCATACCCCAAAGGGTCTGTAATTTGTCTGCAGAACATTTCTATACTTGCTGCAGCTACACTTTAAACCAACAAAGTTAAATATTCTGACCAAATACATTCTGTATACACAGATATCCTGGTTCAACCTGGCATATACCAAGCTACTGATGTTTCATATCTTGTCCAGTAAGTAAATCTAAATGACTTTGGTATGCGAGAACCCACATTATACTTTTGTCTTCAGCAACACTTCATAACAGAACAAATTCCTTTAGTGAAGTTATCTTACACTGCTGAAGTATGAGTAAATTTGCAAAAACCTACAATGAGTTTCCTCCCATCTTAGTGAGTTTACCTTACCTTCTTTGTTTTTCGATGTTGCAATCCTCTCTCTAGGTGTCGAATATCTAGATATTCTGGATTTTGAGTGTTTAGGTCAGTGACAATATCTGTCCACCTACAGAATAAAATCATTACTATTCAGCTGATATTTATGAAACCTCAGCAGCACAAAGACTCACATACACATACACACAAATACAGACCTGTAGCTTTAAATAGTCTTATTAGTGATTTAATGATAAATGAATGTGTAAAGTTACAAAAGCCAGATGTCTTTAATGAAAGTATAAAGTAAAAGTAAAAGTGTTGCTTTTAATCAAAGCATTCATTGTGATTATTCCTGCTCTTGGGAAACACCTTCCAAAATGAGTAAGAGCACCATGAGTCATAGTTGCATTCCTTACGCTTATCAATTCATCAGTTTGGGAAAGAAAGAAGCAAAGCGTGGTTTAGACAAGCAGAAATATAAACCTTTTCAATTTAAACTTCTCCTACTCTTTTGTATTATTTTGTTCAGTTCCTTGGTTTCTTTCACAACTAAATGTGCTTTTACCAGACAGCTCTCATCATAACTCACTCCTACATTTTATTTAATTCTGAACTATCAATTCAATCACTCCCCATTCATTCAGCTTTTCAAAGATTCATAATTCCTTTTGGCCCAACTGAAACAAATATTTTCACATTCCAGACCTCTTTAAACCTGCACATCACCTTTTCATTTCTATCAACCTCTAACTACCTGTTTCTCTCTAACACCACCCTCCAAGTTCAGAAAATGCATTTCTACTCCAACCTTTGCTCCCTTTCCTTAAGCACAGAACTTTCTGCCAGCTCTCACTGGGAGTGCAGCAGAAGGAACAATGTCTCCACAATCAAAATTAATATTACCAAGTGTTTTATTATATATTCAAAAACCTTTTCCTGTGCCATTTGTAGCTAATATACCACATGACAAAGTTCTACCCTTGGGACCTACAATATGCCATTTCTCAGTAATCAGATGCATAATGTGATTTTAATTTCGTTGCACTAAATCTCACAGTCAAAAATACCCAGGTGTTTGCCATTATTGACAAGGTCACATCACTGACAAAAAAAAGCCTATTAAATATAACTAATCCATGATATTTCTACATAGCACCCTCTAGTTCTTCTAGTCTGTATGTCTAGTTTAGACACCAACTTTGAGTCAAAACTCATAAATGTACTGCTTGAATCCACAGATAAGCAAATAGCACAACAGAGTACAGGCTGCACCTGCACCTGAGCTAGGAGATCTCAGCAGCAGCAGAATATCCTGTGCACAGCCCAGACACAGCCTGTGGATGTCCTCAGCTCCTGTGTAAACTCCTCCAAGGGCCATACAGTCTGTAAGTTACAACTGGCATGATAGAGACAGCTGAGACTGCCTTTTCTTCCTGACTAATGTGAGCGGTGTCACACTCAAACAAAAAATACGGGCTTTGGCTCTCGGCAGCCCACATACATTCTGACAGGTGATACAAAACTGCAGAGCCAGCCTTGAGGTCAAAACACAAAGGTCTCCCTAAAGCAGCACCTGTTTCTCTTAGATACATATATATACACATGTATATATTCATTCAAAAGAACTAAACAGTCACTCTGTGACTCTGGGTAGAGAACTACAAACTGTTTTGAAGGAAAACATTGTTTTACATTCTTACCAAGTAACATACCTTTTACAATGTATTGTTGGATGCTTTCTGCTGGGCTCTCCAATTAAGATCCAATATT
Organism: Leptocoma aspasia; assembly: GCA_013399835.1. Taxonomy (NCBI): domain Eukaryota; kingdom Metazoa; phylum Chordata; class Aves; order Passeriformes; family Nectariniidae; genus Leptocoma; species Leptocoma aspasia. The sequence goes on from VXAX01007965.1 coordinate 45,925, forward strand.
CTACTTCCTGCTGCAAGACACGACCTCTGTTCAATAGAAGATACAATCCTAGTAAGATTTATTGTGAATACTAAAAAGAAAAAGAGATATTAACAGTCTCTCACTCTTTTTAGGATTTTCTAACATTTAAAATTGTTTCCTCAGCCAAACTAAAAACCAGCTATAGTGTGTTTTGGTTTGGTTTTTTTTTTTAACTGTAGCTAAAACTGTGCCATAGTGCTCACAATTCCATACAGGGAACCTTTTGTTTCACAAGGCCTGAAAGCAAACCTTGGGGATGCTACTACACGTTATTCGGGAGGAAGACAGATTTTCACCTGAAGTAGCTTTATTTGGATGAACAACAGTCTGGTACACGATGTAAATGTAAATATATAGGAAGCAACCAAAGTAAGAACTGTAGAAAGCCAAACAAATGCGGTACAAACAGCTTCCTCCTTATCTGTGATGTCTAACAGTCATGAAAGAGTCCTTTCCACTATTTTTAAACTATACCTTGGCTGGCAGTTGTTACTAAGAGCTGTAGGGTAAGCTCTACGAACAAAACTGGCAACTTCAAACATCTCCTTCTAAACATCCAATACCAGATACTAAAATCCAAACCTCTGAATTAATGCTACTTTGCAATCAACTTCCAAAAAGCTCAAAGCTTGCAGTAACCTTGTCAAGGAAAATTTTTGACAGGTACTAGGGCAGAACTGATGAGATACACAGGACTGCTCTGTGACTTCCTGTGTCTAATTATCTCATGAAAAACTACATCAGTTTCTACTGTGACAAAACCTGACAGTTTTCTGCCTAGGGTATTAGATGGCATATGGCCTTATTGCTTGGAACAATTTGTTTACTTACCAAAAATTCCCTGTAAAATAACAATGTATTCCATCAGTGCAAAGATGGGAAACCAAGACACAGGATAGATTGATTGACTTACCTAAAGTCACACTGGAAGTCTGTGGTTGAACTGGGAACTGAACCCAGGTCTCCCGAGTCCAAATCCAGCAACCTAAGATCATACAGGAAGTCTGTGGATGACCTAAGAACTGTCTCTAAGCTCAGCCTAGCAACCTATCCACCCACTTCTTTTGGGACCTAAAATGTCTCTTAGCTTGATTTTGAAATAAAAACTTTCCTTTGAAAGTAGAGTGCAAAACCAGGTAAACAAGAACTGCTTCAGAATCTATTGGTAGTCCTTCTGAAAACAAAATGGTCTTTTTTTTCCCCAGTAGGATCAGAAAATACAAAGAAAACAGGATGCTCATCTTGTCCGACCTCCAGCCTAAAGCAAGGCTATAAAAGCTTCTCGAACTTATTATTTCATGTTACATTGTTAGAAGAGAATTGTTGTTAAGAAAGAAAGCTAATATTAAAACTTAAAAATATAAAAATATAAAAAAAAACTTAAAAGAAACATCACTAGTGACTAAGAATCCATTTCAGCCATGGGTAAAGAATGAAAGTTGTTCTTACTCATTACTAAACCATATAAATTTAAATTAGTTAAAAGGCACGTTATGTTTCCACACAATGGATCATATTATTTTTCAGATTGTATTTTTGACCTAGTAAACTTTTTTTTTCACTTTGGTCTTCTAGTGCAGATTCTTCCTAACTGATTGAGTAAGTAAGACTAACATTTTGGTAAACTCAAGTAGACTGATGTTTTGGATTTCTACTTGGAGCATTTTTTTACACTCTTCCCACAAACCTGGCAAGTCAGTGAACTCAGTCCCAATAAAAAACTGTTTCTTTTGTTCATATATTAAAAGCTTTCATTAACCCTATCATAAGCTTCACACTGGGAACCAATTAGATTTGGATGATTATGCTTTATCACCCCAATCAATGACTATTTTGAACTCCAAAAGTAGAGCTAGCATTCTCTATTCCTTGATGTGACCCTACTTCTTCAACAAAGTCCAAGTCAGACTGCTCAGCAAGAAAATAGCCAGAAGTTCACCTTATACTAGTGACTAGGTATCTGCTAATTTTCTCAGGCATTGACTACTTATGCTCTAGGATAATACTAATAAATAGTGACCAATGGCTGAACACAGAGAAAGTCCTACAGAATCTTTTAATACATACTGTGTTTGCAACTACTTTGAGAGAGGAAAAACAGCTTAATATGACTCGGTGAATGAGGTAAAACAAACTACTCTCCTCAAGAGAAGGCATAGAGTACTCTACAATGTATAGCACTACATCAAGCATCAAGGTAAATGCCTTACAAAAGCTAATATATATCTCAAGAACTAATATTTTCAAAGTTAAAATTTGTAGGTTTAATGCAAGGCTCTCCCCAAATTCTGTATGAATATTAATGCTATTACCTTTTTTTGAATCTGTATTTAATTGAAAACTATCAACTATTGCATTATATTATCCTAGTAGTGTCACTCTGACAAATCTGAAATTATTATAAGGGAACTGTACTTTTATTCTAAAATAACTGGCATATTAAGCTTATAGAAGTACTCCAGCATTTCAAGCATTGTCAAAAAAGCCAAACCTAATGTTATAGTCCAAAGAGCTCTTCTAGCTTTTCTCTCCCCATTCCCTCCCAATTTCTGGTAACAAGTTCTTCACCTACCTTTACTTTTCTATGCCTTACATGCTAATAGTTGCAGTTTACCATCACCATTATTAGTCAACATTAATGCAACAAAAGTACGTAACCACCATCCTGCAACACCTACACAACCCCTGCTCTTGCCATACATAAACACTAGTTTCTAAATGTAAATTTCATCACATCCACCTTGTGAAGGATTAAGGTCACTGTAGACTTTTTGCTTCTAGTTTAAAAAGGAAAATTGCAACACACATACACTTTGTTTTCCCCTCCAAGCTCTCTAGGAACAGACTCTCTCCCCATACTTAGCTGGCTTTTTATTGTTTAGCCTTAAAAAAAGCCTTTTTTCGCCCATGTTTTTATTTTTCAGATTAGTTACCTTCACTTGTCCTTTATAAAATAACTACCTTCTGTCTATATAGCTAGAAGGTCTTAAAAAACCAATTTCTTAATACCACTTACAGTTTTCTGTTTTAAGTTCTCTCAATGTAGTCTGTTTAGTTATGCTTCATTTTAAGTCAGTCCTTTCAAATCACACTGTAGTGTTTTTCTAGCTCAGACAGATGCCTCTATGACACAAACTGAACCATTATTTATGAAGAAAAATGGTATCAATTTGCAGTAAAATTTTCTGTATGTTTCTTCCACTAAAATAAGCATAAACACAGTATCTTACCTGTAGGCTTTGCTAGCTTTTACTGGGGTTGCTTCAAATCCAATTGGGCAAAAATAATGGTTTTGGCAATGGTAGATGTAGGCCATTGATTCATCTTTCAGTCCACGTGTTAGCTTCGCTAGGGCCCCTGCAGCTACACAGAAAGATCAGGTTACAGGCTAGCGTGCTTTGGATTCTGTGTAACACAGCAGAAAAAAAGACTATTTGACAACAAAGTAGTTACACTGCTTTTTAAGTGGGAGGACATGACCTGACAGGCATGTACAAAATACACTTTTGATTTCGAACTTATTGCTTTTTTGTCCCAGGCAGGAAATTAAATACTATCTGCTGCACAGTCTGTGCCAGGGAAATGCAATATAAAGTATGCTTTGTGTTTAGATAAAAACAAAATTTAGAAAAGAACCAAAAGCATCTCTTAATCTACGAAATACACACTGCAACAGAATGCAGCCCCAGCTGCCCTAAGTCAGATGTGGCATACATTGATGATAACACTGAAACCACAGAAAACACTCAAACATTTTGGTATCATGAGCAAGTTATTGGAGCTTCCTAGTGTCAGGAACACATAGGGGCATGCAATGATTTATGTCACCACAGTGCTCAGTTTCAGGAGAAGACTAGAAGAGGCACTGAAACATGACAATTTTCAAGGGGGATACCAAGAAAAAAAAAACCATTTTAATAATATCTAAAACTTTTCAGCGTGATTTTGTGCTTTTAAAGAACCTTTCAGTTAGAAGGTAATTACCCAGACTATACCAAGGGCTAGTAAACTGCACATGAAAGTAAAATTTTTTAAGTAGCACAACTAAAAAGTAGACAAAAATGCAGCTTCATAAGCTAATTGAGAATAATCGCCTAACTTTAGAGAGAGATGTTAGCTACAGTAAGGCAGAACAGGTAAGTTAATTACCTTTAAAACTGGGCTTTTTAAAAGCATAAAGCATTAAGTAAGGACTAATACATTTTGTTCTCCCAGTGGATGACAGCAAACAAGTCTTCCCACACACCAACACAGAACTGGAAATGCAGTGTTTTCCTGGATATCTTAAAATTCCAGTTCTGTGACAGCAGACTACACAGCACAGAATCTATTTTATCATAATAGAAGTATAAATTAAATTTTTAGCTAAATAAGAGAAAAAGTAAAAACAGAAAAATCAGCCAACTCGGAGCTATTTGATACCTTATATCGGACTGGAAGTACTACTTACAGACTTCATCCTGTTAAATGCTACACACTGCGGGATTTTTCAACTTATACACTGTAAGATGAATACTTTAGCATTAGCTACGTACCAGTTTCTCCAGCTGTCTTGTTCTTCCCATGAGGTTTATACAGAACATATGAGCATCCCTTGATATGGAAGTGATCATTTATTTGCCTAAACCATCTGAAACAATAAGCTTAAAGATTGTAGTAACTCAAGAGTTATTAAATGCAATTTCATTTCTCATGCTTTTCCTGTGCTTTGACAGTTTATGAAAAAAAGTCTTGGTGTGCTACTAAGTACCTACCTCGCTAATATTTAGATTGTAGATGACCATGGCACCCAATACAAAACTTTCACAGAATTCACAGAATGTCTAGGTTGGAAGAAACCTTTAATATCATCGAGTCCAACCCATGCCCTAACACCTCAACTAAACCATGGCATCAGGTCCCACATCCAGTCTTTTTCTAAACACATCCAGGGATGGTGACTTCATCACCACCCCGGACAGACAACTCCAGTACTTGATCACTCTTTCTGTGAAAAACTTCTTCCTAATGTCCAAGCTATATTTCCCTTGACGCAGCTTGAGTCTGTGTCCTCTCGTTCTGTCAGTTGCTGCCTGGAGAAAGAGACTGACCCCCACCTGACAACAACCACCTTTCAGGGAGTTGTAGAGAGTGACAAGGTCACCCTTGAGTCTCCTTTCCTCCAGGGTAAACACCCCCAGCTCCCTCAGTCATTCCTCACAGAGCTTGTGCTCCAAGCCCCTCACCAGCCTTGTCACCCTCCTCTGAACATGTTCAAGTGTCTCAATGTCCTTCCTAAACTGAGGGGCCCAGAACTGGACACAGCACTCAAAGTGCAGCCTTGAGTACTCAACATATCCTAAACACAGAAGTAAATACACAGAGCCTTTTCCTTCATTTTGCTTTTCTAGACTTGACATAGATACAAAATAACCAAAGATGTGGATGTGAAATGTTGGTCCTACTGTATTTAACCCAGTCACCTCTAATGTTCAATTACTCTACCTTTAGAAAGACACAAATTATGAGGTGCCAAACTTCAACCATGATTTGTAGGATACATAAATGAAGACACCAGAAAGGACCCTTCAAGTGAGACTTTCTGCTTATGCTGTTGGGTTTCTGTCACCTAAACTTCACAAGGCCTGAGCATTACAGGAGCCTCATACTTCAACTCCTCACTGCAGCTCTAAAAGAGGACAGGCCAGCAACTTTTCCACATTAGAAGATTCAAGTTCACATGTTTGAGGATAACACCTCAATCATAAAGCTATGTTGGGTAATGGGGCTGGGTCCCAGCCCTCCTGTTTCCCAGTCTGCTGAGCACTTCAAAATTATTGGACCAGGCAGGAAAAAAGAAGAAAACAAAAAGATGGGTAACTCTCTGCTGCATAGAGAATGCACAAAGAGGAAATCAAAGAAGAATTATAAGTTTAACTTTTGTCTGTATAGACTGTTGACACAAAGAGGCAGAACATTATATCAGCTTGGTGTGTAAGAATTGCTATACCATAGAGGTGCTATACCCTGACATACTCCTGATACAAGTCCTGGATCTGAATTTACTAAAAAAGGTAAGGAAATTTTCATGACATTTCCCAATGATCTAGCCAGTATGCTAGATGGACAATAGACTGCTGCCACATTTTCAAATCCAGCACAACCCTGATCTACCAAATACTATATATTGCCCTAAAATAAATTAATAAATCAAACACAATTCATGAAACAAGCAGGAATACTGCAGAAGTTTTTAATCTCACCAAAAGGTAACACACCAAAGCCCTGTCAAAATGTTCAGCACTCTAATACAACATGCTTCTTGGCTCTGTTTAATCCTAGAATGTCTTATTAATTTAATACCAAAGAAAAAAAAGTACAAAGAATTTAGGTCCAACATTTAAATATCAGGAAACAGCAGAGCAGAAGTGATAAAAAAATTGTAAGTGTTCTGTGACTCCAGCTCCATGCTTTTGCTCCTGAACAGCTCCATTGCAGCAAGGATTCAGCACTATCTCATTTTCAATTCTTAAATTACATTTTACATTAAGCTAATAGTGTATCAATTGCCTTTTCAGGTCATTTCAGTGATATTAGCAAGCATTTAACAGGCATTTTCAAAAATAGGAAAATAAGTGTAAAGAGAGAGTTTCCTAACCAGGAGACTAGACTCATTAGAGTATTATATAACCATTACACAAACTGAACCAAACATCAAATAGAATTTCACATTGACCTGACCTGTGTAATAACTTCATACCATTCAAAATGGCCAGTGCAAACAACTCTTTAAGAGCTTTCATTGTCAGAGTACTCAGGTATGCTTCATTATTCTAAAGAGGATTAACATGTCAGCCACTTTGTTTTTAAATAAATGAACTACTACCGTAATTTTAAAGGTTCTATCTCTAAGCTGCATCAAAAGAACTAAACATACCTCATTAGAGTTGTATTTCCAGTGAAGGGACCAAACCTAATCTCCTCAAATGGGGGCTGAAAGCCCAGTATATGCAAGGCTTCTTCTTGAGTGATGGGGGGTAAACTTAAAAAAAAAAAAGAAGTGTTGTAATTAGAAACGTATTTTTGACACTCTAGACACTCTAGAGGCAAAGCAAAGCAGTCTATATGTGACTTTACCTTCCAGCTCCCAGTGTACTATATAAGAAATTCCAGCAAGACACTAAGGATGAAATTCCACAGGAAGTCTTGTATTGAGGTCGGCTAACACAATACCTTAAACGAAAAACCTCAAACAAATTAGTAACACAATCTTGACTCACATATATGACAAACCTGAACTACTTTTTTGTGTGCCATGTCACTAAAGTGCCATGTTATACTGAATGTTTTTATGCCATCTGCATTAAAATAAAAAAGCAAACAAAAATTCCAAAACAACTGTATCCTTAAAATATGCTAACCAATTTCTTTGCCAGATGTCATTACCCTATTTCATATAAATCAGTCAAATTTCTAACAGCCCCACGGGAGTTCTGTACAAATGATCCTGTAGGAAAATATGATTTTGTACTAACATAATATATGGTTTTATCCAGTCTCTTCCAACATGCGCACTTGTGGCAAACCACATCTCTACCAATTTACTAATGTCATTCTAGGCCACAGATTCCCTAGGTTAACTCCAACTGTTTGGTGTCACAGACATAAAGTTAGAACCAGACAGACACATTAAACTAATTGAATTTAGTAAGCTATGTTAATACAATAATGCTTGTATAGAAATCACAGCTTCTGATAAAGTATTTCCCAATAAAAAGTAAAATCAGAAGTAAGACATATCAGTGGTACGTTTATGGTTACTTTTTGCCTGACCGTGCTACTGCACTTGTATTTTGTTTTGCAATGAATCCCCACAAAAGCTTTTCCATTTGCTGAAAGTAAAAGGAATGTTTAGAAAGAAAAGTGCTTGAAGAATTTCAACAGATAGGAGGGAAGCTCTGATTTTTCTTGTAGAATGCATGAGACAGTGTGTGTAAGCATAACATTTCTACTAAAAAAAAAAATCACAAAGACGTTATTGCGAAGTTTGAAATCAGGTAACTACTAAGTGTTTACTGAGAAACTACATGGTTAGTGTAGCTCATAAATTCATAACTTAATAAATGAATTCATAAATACTACCATCTCCGAAGGTCCAATACTTTTCTCTCCTTCACGTCTTCAAGAGCTGAACGCTGAGGACACTCCCTGTATTGCTTGCTTTTTTTGTCCACGGATTTTTTCTTTGTCCCTTGTTTCTTCATGTTGCCTGCAAATCAAATTTCAGAATCAAATGAATGTCTAGTTTGCCATTCACAACTTTCTCCTTAAACACTTTTAGTAATAGCATTCAATACAAATGAGACACCGGCTGTGTTAGTAAGTGTAAACTGGGACTAAACATTAACTGAAAGGAGAAAGCTCAAATACATAATCTAAATTGTCAACAGGTTTGTAAAGCTGCCATTAGCTCTGTAAACAACATGGTGTTTAGATCATGAACAGAATTAATGATGACCTGCCCAACTGTTTAGAGAGATAAGTTGATCTGATTACTCTAATGCATTAAATCACCCATCCCAGAATAGACTCTCACACCAACATGGACCTCCCAACTCCTAACATTAAGTAGGAATGGAACACAATGAAATGCTTGTTTTTCACTGCCAGCCTTGCAACCAGATACAATTTCTGACAAAAACTTATATGCAAATCCATTAATAATAATATACATCCAAGGTATTTTCCTTTTTCTAAGCCACTGTGACAGTAGAAAATGGAGAGTTAGGCCACATGCTAAAGCAGAAATATTTTTGTCCTCTTTTGAAGCCATACATCCAGATGCTTAATATACTAGGTCCTACTAAAAAAAAAAGAAAAAAACCACTCCAACACCACAAGAGGAGGGCCGGGGGGGGGGGGAGGATACCAGAAACCACCCCAAATACTACAGAGTTAAGCAGAAGTCAGCCTTGCTTTGGATCCACTTCCCCTGGCAGTTACACTTGACTTTCACGCCTTCTCTCTCTCTCTCTCCTGTCCCAATGAGCAGGTTCCTTGAAATGAAGTACAGGCTCTTCTATAGCACCTCCTCATGGGACACATGCTGGCCAGCTCCCTTCACAAACAAGCTGAAAACATGAAGCCTTTTCCTTTCACATCAAAACTTTACCACCTCACCTGCTTTGTTCTTCAGATTTGAGTTCACGCCATTGAACTCAGATTTGTCTATTTCCCATGCCAGTGGAAGCTTCCCAAGATTGCCAGGCAGGCTTTCCAAGTTAGCATCTTCACTGTAGATAACCTCTGAAGCACCAGGTTGAACGCTGAGTAAGTTAGGTGTGTTATTTCCAACATTTAAGGCAGCACTACTTGATAGGCAGGCACTAACTGAAGCACTTGGACTTTTACAAATAGATGTTACTCTGTTTAAAAAAGCATAGTCTGAGCAGATGGTATAAAACTTCTCTCTTGTATGAGTCACAGGACATCCCCATGGATAATGTCCATCTTCCCTAGATACCAAAGATGCAGTGGAGGTGTCTGACATGCAGTATGGCTTCACGGGATTGTGAAGGGAAGCTCCCGGGGATTCTTTCCCAGGTCTGTTTTCAGTGTTTCCATTATTTCCAGAACCATTTTCTTTTTCATCTTCTGAAATAGTAGGCATTGAATGATACTAAGAGTATTGCACAGCGAAGAATACTTTTTCTTTATGTTTTAATTACAACAGGGTTTTCATCATTGACTCCATTGCCTCTGCAAGGTATCAACAAGGTACCTTAAACAAAAAGTTAAATTAGTATAGGTGTCTCATTCAACATAAAATATACACAAAGCTTATCTTTGAACTCATAGCCAAGAAAAGCTGAAATACCCTTCAAGATACCACAACACACATGGTGTCTTTCCCTAAGCATCTCTAGAACTCTACAATCAGCACTTTTTATCATTTGTGAGGTGCCAACAGCATACACCGCAGTGATATCATGATGAGGACATAATAAGCAATTACACTTATAAACCAGCGCACAAATAGAAAAATTAAAAGCTTTCTACATGTTCTTGGTCGTGGTTGCTCTCTTCTATCCCTTGCAGTCACAATACACTGTGGAGTATAGAATAATTTATACAAATTAATAAATCATCACACAGCAATTTAAGGTCACTTAATTCTGCTGAATCCTGCAAAGTTTTGCTGCAAGTGAAGTTCAAGCATACAATTACAGTAACTATAACCTTATCGATTGTAAATTGACAACACCACCCTCAATCTGTTCCAGTGCTTTCCTCCTATAGCTGTTAAAGGCTCCCTGTTATTTTTACGTGCCTCTTATTCTTCAAGACAGGAGAGAGAAAGAAAAGCAGGTTTTGTTTATGGCAGCTAAGAATTACCAGAAACAAATTTAGACGGCTGGCTGGCTTGCTTTAAACGATCATTTTTAAAGGGCAAGCTGACAGCGTGTGTGTTATCTGTCATCTCAGCAGCTCGCACGTCTGCAGACACGCGCCGCACATGGGAACCTGGCGCGAGGGAGGCAGGAATTCCGCTCCACAGCCTCCTCCCGCAACACTGGCTTCGGGTCGCTGCCCCGCACCTGCAGCGCCCCGGGAGCGCCTCCGGCCCCTCACGGCCGGCCGGGTTCCGCTCGGCGGAGCGCAGGGACACATCCAAGCACCCGCCCCTCCCCCCGCGCTGCCGCCAGTCGGCTCCGGAGTGAACAGCCGCGGGCTGGAGGAAAGGGGACCGTGGGCTCGCTGCCCTCCTGGGCGCCTGCGAGGGGCGGCGGGGCTGCTCCCGGCCCGTGTTACCTGCGCGGAGCGAGGCTCGCCGGCGTCGCCTCCCCGGCCGCGGCGGAGCGGGGACGCGGGCGCGCCGGAAGCAGACACAGCCGCGCGCTCACCTGCGCGCCCCCGCCGNCGCCCCTTGCCTGGGGGCTCGGCGCGGAATAGTGAGAAACAGACTGAGGGAGATGGGCCTGCTCAGCCTCGAGAAGAGACGGCTGAGAGGGGTTCTCATCGATGTCTTAAGTATTGAAGGAAGGGTGCCGAGAGGATGGAGCCAGGTTCTGCTCGGTGGTGCCAGGCAATAGGACGAGAGGCAACGGGCAGAGACTGATGCGCAGGAAATTCGACCTGAATATGAGGAAGAACTTATTTACTGTGCAGGTGACCAAGCATTGGAACAGATTGCCCAGAGAGGTTGTGGAGTCTCCCTCACTGGAGATACTGAAGAACCGTCCGGACGGAATCCAGTGCCACGTGTTCTGGGGTGACCCTGCCTGGGCAGGGAGCTTGGACCAGATGACTTTATATTTGCACCAGGGTTCTCTTGGTTCCCTTGACAGTAGTAAGAATATGTGTAACAACAATGCTTCTGTAAAACTGTATGAAGGAACAAAAGTTTATTTCGGGTAACACTGTGTGGAACTGCTGACAATATTTGTCATCTCATCCTTCACTGCAGTCAGCATGAACAAACACAGTGACACTGAAGATGCAACTGGAGCTGTTCTGCTACTGCCACAAATATGTAAAATTAATTAATTTTTAAATATTCAGATTGATTTTATAACAAAGTCGTTATAAAATTTTAAATAAAATATCAAAAAGTTATATGATGTCCTGCTGACAGAGGATTCACTCCTGGCAATTACGACACTGTGCCCTCAGTCCACAGAGCCTCTACTCCCAGCAATACTTTCTGTGAGAGGTGCTACAATTAATGGAAAAAACCAGAAATATCTTATCAATTGCTAGTGTTATTTGATAGTTCTCAGGTATTAGGCAGAGCTGAATGGCCAAAGTGCTTGAGCAATTGTGGATACAGCCATGTTTGCCATCCCCTGGACATGAGAAGACCTAGGTCACATTCCGTAGTTTTATGTGGCTTCATCCTGAGGCAACCTGCCCCTTGTAATGGAGAGCATCCCTTATGCCTTTGCCAGCTGGAAGCCTGTTGAGCCTTAGTCGGCCAACAGCCTTTGATATAATTAAATAATTCTGCCTCCAAAGCGTTTTTATCTGAGCCAAATTATAGGCATTAGGATAGCAGCGATGTTGGCTTTGCCAGCCAAGACTAAAATTAGGTTGCATGATTTATCTTATAACTTGTTTGGGTGCTGACAAATAGTGCCAAATCTCTGCATGGATTCCCTGAGCTGCACTTATGTAGGGGGAAATAAAAGCTGGAGGAGAGAACATCAGGAGGGTGGAACTGTGTCACCTTTACTTCATTGCTGCTGTGCTTTTTTTAACATGTCAGTGCCATCCTGCTGAGAGGAGGAAGGATGATCTGTGAATTCTACAGCTATCAAATTTCTTTTTAATTAAAAACATCTTTAAAGTTCTCTTCCACTAGAGAAGACAGGCTTCTCTTATACAGCAAAATATAAGCTTTGAATGAGTGTGATTTCTGCCTGTAAAACACATCAAGAGAGTAAAGACGGGGAAAGGAGTGGAGCTAAAGGGTCATGGATATACAATAGAGCCTGTATGAATTTTTAGACTGGAAATTGCAAGTCTTCTAACTGCTGAATGTCCTGAAAACTCATGTCAATGAGAACATAACAGGGCAAAAACTATGTCTTTAAAAGCTGGAGCTTGGTAATATTTAAGGTGTTTTGTAATGACATTGTTGGCTAGAAAAGACTCTCTTCATCGACCCAAGTTGTCATTTCTCAGCTTGCAATTTTCTCCAAGAAAGTGATTTTTATGTGCTTTTCTCTAAGCATGTTTGCAGTATTTCAAAATGTAAAATACAAAATCTTTTCGAAATTCATGAATCCTTGCTGATGAGTTTCAATTTTCTGTATTGTTTGCCTTACAAGAGAGAAGGAGTAAGGAGCCAAGTTGAAAGTGTCTTAGAGGTCTTTTCCACCCTAAATAATTCTGTATGTTGTTAAGAACAGCTTAGTGTTTGGGACTAGCTCTCTGCAATTGGAGGCTGCATTTTTTGACAGACAAAGGGCCATGGAATCACCACAGGTCTGCACTGGGTGATTGCCCTGGTGGCAGCGGGTGAGGTGCCCCTCACCTCTGCTCCAGACACCTGCACTACCGGCAGCCACACATCACAGGATCACAAGTCTGTTAGGGGAGGAAGGGACCTCGGGAGATCATCTAATCCAACCCCCCTGCCGAGGCAGGGTCACCTGGAGCAGGTGGCATGGGAACAGAGTGGGTTTGGAATGTCTCCAGAGAGGAAGACTCCACGGCCTTCATGGGCAGCCCGTTCCAGGGCATTGCCACCCTCAGCGCAAAGAAGCTCTTCACCTTCAGCTGCTCTGGGGAGGATTTTGAAAACACATTTTCCTGACTGTAAACTCCGTTTCCCACCCTAATGTTTGGGAACGGAGCGAAGGGAAGCTGGTGGGCGGGGCGGAAGAACTTCAGCTCATGGCACGGGTTAAACAGCGGCTCAGAGATGTCCGGATGCGTACGCCAGGGCCGCGGGCAAGAGCCAGCTGTCCCCAATGCTTTCCACGCGCTGGGTCCCAATAACTCCCGGGGGCTCAGCCGGCTCCTCCCAGCCGGCCGGCGCCTCCCGGCAGCACCGCCCCGCGATGCCGCGGCCCCGCCTCATGGAGCCGNGTACTTCTATGTGCAGGCCGTGGACGCCCAAGGGCTGAGGTGAGGGCGGCGGCGGCTTTTCGGGGAGATTCTGGGCAGGGTCAAGCCGAGAGGCTGCGAAAGAGCAGGCTAAAAGCTCTCTGCGTGACTCTTTCTGCCTATCCCCTGGCAAGAGCTAATTAATCTTTTCAAGGAGTATCAAATAACGGCGCGAGGGGATGAGATAAGAGGATGAAAACGTTCAGCAGCAAAACATACGTGTTAGTCAGTGGAAAAATGAATTATTTATTCTTCTTTGTCAAACCTTTAGCAGTGACTAATACATTTAATTTGTTTGGCTCAGGCATCCTGTTTGTTTCCACTGTTCGGAGCATTAGTATTTCTCCTACAAGCCGAGGCACAAGATCAGTAGAATCATTTAGGAATTACTCCATAGGCCAATAGATAAACTTCGTAGGAATTAAATAGGACGAGGAACAATGGCCATAAACTAAAGTACAGGAAATTTCACCTCACCATGAGGAAAAGCTTTCCCCTGAAGGTGGCAGAGGACTGGACCAGGTTGCCCAGGGAGGCTGTGGAATCTCCCTCTCTGCAGACATTGCAAAGCCCCCTGGACATGTTCCTGTGTCACCTACTGCAGGTGACCCTGTTTGGCAGGGGAATTGGACTTGATGATCTCCGGTGGTCCTTTCCTACCCTACAACTCTGCGATTCTGTGATTTTCAGAGGATACTCATTGCTTTCCATTTATTTAGGGAAATTGGTCATGCAGCCTAGATAGGAACTCAGAATGCTCCATCAAGGTCATCCAGATTAGGTGCACCATGGCTTGTGTGAGTATGGAAGCTGCCAATTCACCTTAACTTGGATAGTAAATATTTCTTGCATTTAATTGAACTGGCAGCTCTCAAGTATGTCTGGACAAGTTTTAGGAAAGGTGGTGGGAGTAGCTGAACTAAGGAGTTACAGCCCAAGAGCCTGGTCACCACCTGGAAGAAAGGTGGAAGGAAGTTGACAGCATTTTGACTGCACCAACTTTTTAAATACCTCAATGATATGTGATAAGTTCATGATTATTCAAATTGTTTTATTTGGTTTTATGGAGGTTTTTCTGTTTGGTGTATGGTGAATTATACCAAAATATCTTATTTACACATTGAATTACATTATCCCTCTATATTTTTTCCCTGTTTTTTTTTCCCCATATAGCTACCATAATGATTAAGAAGTGTAACTTTGTTCTTTACTTCTTTAAATAACACCTGGAAAATAAGGTAATCTGAAAACATTTTGCTTCTGAATGTAAAATAATAGACTTATTAACTTTATTTAATAGACTTATTAACCTGTGAAAGTGAACATTCGGATGTGCTTGTAGACACCTAACATGGCTCAGAGAAGTCACTGGAAATCTGTTGACTTGCAAAGGAATGGACCAGCTAAGAAATCTGTTGTATGTTTCCTTTGTTTATTAAGCTCCCACTTATTCTCTGGGTAGGTTCACTTCATCACCAGGTGAAAATGCATTCCAGGTGAAGATCACTGCTCCCGAAGAACAGTTCACTCGTGTTGGTGTGCAAGTATTGGACAGGAAAGATGGTTCCTTCCTCGTGAGGTACAGGATGTATGCGAGCTACAAAAGCCTGAGGATAGAAGTCAAAACTGGAGATAAGCATGTTGCAAAGTCTCCATATATTTTAAAAGGTAAGAGGCACCACTACACACAGGTTTCCTGTCATGGCTCACAAAGTGTGTCCTAGAATGTCTTCTACTAGAAGCATAGGATTCTCTGGGACCTCAGTACTTCTCTGGACTATCAAACTGGAATTATGGATTCATTATATGTGTCCTACACATAGTATTCAAAATAATAAAAGAAAGCAAATGCTGTGAAGCTGTTGCCTAATAAATGCAGGTAGAGGGCTCACACAGAAGCTGATGTAGGTTGACACGACTCCATTAGAGTTAAAAAAAATTTCAGACATGTCCATTTAGAGTTGCTGAAGTTTTGGCCCTAAGCAATGAATGTTCGGTGCCTGACCCTGTTCTCAACAGCTCAATATTATGACTTAGTAAAAATAAAATAATAATTGTGTTCCCAATAGGACCTATTTACCATGAAAACTGTGACTGCCCTCAGGAGGAAAGCAGTGCGTGGCTGGAAGAGATGAACTGCCCTCAAACCATTCCACAAATTCAGAGAGACCTAGCAAATTTTCCCATTGTTGACCCAGATAAGATTGCAAAAGAAATTCCGCAGAGGTTTGGACAAAGACAGAGTTTGTGTCACTACACCATCAAAGAAAATGAGGTATGGAATCTGATTGATCTGAAGTCCGTATGGGAATTTAGTGGCAAGCCGTGGGCACTTTGACTGTTCCATTGTAAAAGCTTCGTGTAGTGTGTTCTTTAAGAACAAGATTTTGCCTGCTTCTCTGTCCTTGAATACTTTGCAATTTGTGTATGAGCTCAGCAATGTCTGTCCTACTTTGTAAGCGCTTTTTTGTCCACGTTACAACTGAAACACAGTGAAAGCAAATTACGTTCCAGGCAATCAATATGACTACTGGGCACACACCCAAGTCTCCTAAATGCTAATTCAGTTTCCTGTTCTCTGAGCAATATTGCTGTGAGGTGTCAAGATCATCTATTTTGAAGTGCATCAATAAATTACATCATGCATAATTCAGAGATACCACTTGAACTTAGGATCAGAGCTACAATTCTTTATAACAAAGAGTTGTATATACTGTACTTATTTCAGTGGAGTTTTGTATGGAAATTAGAAGAATGGAACACCACAGAAATAGGCAACAGTTTCTGCTTCCATGAAACTGACCTCAAACATCTGCAAAATCAAGCAAGCTTGTAATTTTTGTTTCATCACTTTTCTGTGGTAAGATTTCTGTTGCTTCCCAGCTGATTCATAAATCTATACAACCATTTAGTCTGTGTGTCTAGTTACTATGCAATTAAAAGAGCTCTGAATTGTGCCAACTGTTCTCTGAAATGAAATCACGCAGTAAAACCTTTGTTTATTTTCAGGTTTATATAAAGACATATGGGGAACATGTTGGCTTCAGAATTTTCATGGATGGCATACTGCTTTCTTTGACAAGAAAAGTGAGTGCAGCCACTTACTCTGCATGTCCTAATTTATAGAAGCCTGCACTTAAATACACGTCAGTGTATTTGTTGCTGTTTCTGTTAAAAAAACTCCTGCTCGTTGATTAATTATGGAAAGGTCATGGATTTTCCTTGTTTGAAGCTGTCATGTTCTAGAATGCCATCTGATTGAGTATCACAAAAGTTAATTGAATAAGTAGGCTTTTATAGGTGAGTTTGATAAGCCAGGACACGGTGTGTTGGCTTGGGGTTCTTTTTCTGTAGAATAAACGAATAAATCATCCTGTAGCATCTAACAAAAAATTCTGTCTCTGCAGGTACATTGCTGCAAAAAGCTGAACACAAGTATAACATGTTAAAGAAATATCAAGTAACCTTTCCACTATCCTCAGGATTACTAATGGATCAATTGTGCTACTCTGTCTGCCTTTGGGTGTCATGCTTTAAGGATTGCTCAACTGCTAACACTGCTGAACTAACATTGCACAGGAAAATGGGGCAAATGACTAAATGTACAAATGAACATTCATTTAACTGGGGATTGTTTGATCTAACTCTGTCTACAGGAGGACATGATGTCTAAGGGAAGACATGAATGTAGACTACAGTTATCTAAAAGATTGTTCTCTGGAAGATGGAAGTAAACTGTTTTTGGTGTCAGTAGTGTTGGACAAGAAATAATGGAGTTAAATTGCATCTAAGGACTTTAGACTAAAAGTTGAAAAAGGATTGCTAACTTCAAAACCTGAAACTGTTTACAGATCTAGAAAACACACTTTGTCTCAGTCACATTAAATACCATTAAATAAGAATTTTTATTAGGATAGGGTCACTGAGTGACAGTAGATAGTTGGTTGGAGAAGAAGATTTAAGGGGCTGAGTGATTCTGCTGCTGAGGATATGTAGAAAATACAAGTTGTAGGGTTTATGCTCATTACAGCCATTAGATGGCACCGTAGTAATGAATTTTAGTGCTGAGCATTAGACTATGTAGCAAACACCCTTTGAAAGAAAAATAATATCTTCCACCATTTAGAAGAGTGTTTGATATTTGGCAAATTTTTTTTTTTTTTTTGCTCTGAAAGAGGCAACTGAGGGGGATGTATTGGAGATGTATATTTTTAAAAAATGAAATGAAGAGAGTGAATTGAGATACAACATTAGTTCTGCACTGACCTTATATGTGCCTTCAGGGTTCTGTAAAATGTGTAAAATACAGCCATATGTCATGTTTTGCCTTTTGCTTTCCAAACTGAACTGTCCCACCGTTTTCAGTGTTTCCTCACAAGGCAGCTGGTCCTTTCTTTGGAAAACTACAAAGTTGCTTTTCTTTGTACCTTGTCTTACTTCACTTGAAAATACCCAAGCCACACACAGTGCTTAATATAGGGGTGCATCACAGCTTTATAAAGCAGCAGAATTATGCCCTCTGTCCTGCTTCCTGGCCACCAACAGTATTTTTCTTGCTTTTTGGCTGTGACAGTGATTTCAGGTATGGTTCCACAGTACCAAATATTTTAAATATGTGATGATGTTATGCTTAATAATTAACTGAAGCACTGGCTAAATGTGGTCTTCCCATCATGACTGTTTATTTCTGTTTCTTCTCTTCTGTTATATTTAGGCATCCTGCAGACACAGGGTGAATCAGATCACTGATGTGACAGAAAACTGATTTACCAGCCAGCATCAATTTTCCATATAGTAACAGGGTGATCCAATTTACCTTGAAACTATACAATTGCTGACTAGGTCCCAGTGCTAGCCTGATAAAAAGATTGTGTGGCCAATCATGTAAAGTATAACAGGAAACCATCCTCTAAAAAGGATGCTCCTATGCCTTATGTGACTGTGTACAAATCTTTTTTTAAAAAATACTGTTTTATAGGCTTTACTCTGTGGTCTCAGTACTTCTAACAGGTTTCTAAATGTCAATGATTTATTACAGGTACATTAAGTAAATTAGACACCTGGCTGTTTTTCCTCTTAGTGAGGTTGTTTTCAAAATGCGAGATGCTAGCAGAATACTGTTTGTGTTAAACTCCATTTGTGCCTACTTTGCTTCTGTTTAGGTGAAAATGCCAGATGTAGAATTTTTTGTTAATTTGGGGGACTGGCCTCTGGAGAAAAGGAAGCCCCCACAGAACTTGCACCCAATCTTCTCATGGTGTGGGTCCAGTGAGTCAAAAGACATTGTCATGCCAACATATGACTTAACAGACTCAGTTTTGGAGACTATGGGACGGTAAGAGATGGCTTAAATTTTTCACAGAATTCACAATGAATGATTTTCCATAGAGATCTGCATATTAACAGTATATTAACTATTTTAATTTACTCATCGAGACACTGGCACCCTAGGTAGGCAGTGACTGTGTAATCAATATATTAACATTATACTTCACTGTTTCATTTCAAAAATCTAAATTTATCTAAACATGGTCAAATCACTGAAAACAGCACTTAAGAGTGTTTCAAGGCTAGGCATTTCATTTGTTTGCTTTGTTTCTCCCCCATGAACTTGTTGACAACTGGCTAGGTCTCTTTCTTTCCTGATTTTGTTAGAATCCATTTTTTGTGAACCTTTCAAATCCTAACATAGCTATTGGGAATTTTTGAACTAGGAGCTACCATCTCCCACTTTGATTACTGACCATAACTAGCCTTGGAAACTGCTCTGTTCTGTTTTGAAACACTACAAAGACAGTTTGCTTCTAAGAAATCTTTGTAATCCATGCTGAACTTGTTTATCATTTCACTGCATTTAGTTCAGATTCTTTTTTTTTTTTGTCAGGACTTTTTATAAATTTGTTATCCCTTGCCCTCCCAGTTTGTGTTTAATTTCTTAACATCTTTAAGGACATGCAATATGTTTTATTAAGCAAGCTATACTACTTTGCATCACCTTCTCTGGCAACCATATCCACTTTTGCCTATTTTTTCCATGACAGCTGACAGGCATTGTTTCCACATGCCATGTTGTTGAATGATGCTGTCATGCCACATCCCTGTGAACTTAACATTCATTATCTGCTTCTGTTGCTGCAAATGACTGATACAGTAACACATTATGGTGTGCTCATGACTTGCCTTCATCTTTGCTCTCTGCCTATGAGTACTGTGAACTGTTTTAAGTAACTGCACTTTAAAAAGTTTCCAGTAGGCTTCACTATTAAATTGCTTTTTTCTCCTGCAGAGTCAGCCTGGATATGATGTCAGTCCAAGCAAACACTGGCCCACCATGGGAAGACAAGAATACCACAGCCTTCTGGAGAGGACGTGACAGCCGCAAAGAGAGGCTCGAGCTTGTAAAACTCAGCAGGAAATATCCAGAGATCATAGATGCTGCTTTCACAAACTTTTTTTTCTTTAAACATGATGAAAGCCTCTATGGCCCGATCGTTAAGCACATTTCATTTTTTGATTTTTTTAAGGTAAGCCACTAATTATTTTTCATAGAACTCACTTCTCACTGTTTCCCATTATCAAATAACTTAGTATGTATTATTGAAAATAAAGTGATTTTTAGTTTTTCAGGACACCACCAGTAACAAGCATGACTAGATATGCCTCCAGTGGGATTAACTGCTGTGTAGCTCTTACCCTCAAGATAGTAATGTCTGATTTACATCTAAAGGTTCTGTAGAACCTCATGTAATCTATGTAACTTCAAGTTCCTTTTTATTTCTTTTTCCTGATTCAGCGATCAGGACTACTAACATAACTAACATAGTGGGAAAATCAGTGGATGAAGTGGCACATCTACCCTCACATCCGAGGATGAGCACCTAAGAATTCCCGGAGAACTTAACTGATGAAGCTCTGTGTACCCTGCACTATGATGAATTCCAAACTAGATAATAAAAGCTTCTTAGACATTGATGCTTGCCTAGCCAGTCCTACCTGTCTCAATATCAGCAAGTCAGTAACACCAGTGCCCTCAGGACATAACCTAACCAAGCCACTGGGATCTTGTGGTTTTTAATAACTTCTGGTCCTTTTCTTTCCAGTATAAATATCAAATTAATATTGATGGCACAGTGGCAGCATACAGATTGCCTTATCTACTAGCAGGAAACAGTGTGGTGCTAAAGCAAGACTCCATCTACTATGAGCACTTTTATAATGAGCTGCAGCCATGGAAACATTACATCCCATTTAAAAGTGACCTGAGTGATCTGCTAGAAAAACTACAGTGGGCAAAAGATCATGATGAAGAGGTAAAATACACATTTAGAAGTATGCAGTAATGTTTCTAGAAGAGAAGAAAAATTGAATTTCTTTAAAACAAAGCAAAAAAAGGAGGAAGATTTGAAATTTATTTTCATCACCTCTACAAACAAGAAAAACACTTAAAAACATTGTTCTTAATTTGAAATAAAATTGAACTTCAGGAAAAAAAGAGTATCTTGCTAAAAATGCCTTAACTTTTAAAAAGAATGTTTTATTTTAGTTATCCTAAACTGTCAACATCATTTCTAACTCTACAACCAACAGCAGCACCCTGAAATAAATACTAGTTCTGGGCAACAAAAAAACTAAACCAAACTTTCATTTTCTTTGACAGGCAAAAAATATTGCAAAATCTGGACAAGAATTTGCAAGAAACAATCTCATGGGAGACCACATTTTTTGTTACTATTTCAAACTTTTCCAGGTCAGTATATTTTTAATGGCTACTGGCACAGAAATAGAAATCACACAGCAAGAATTTAGGGCAACAGAGCTGCTGGAAATTGGCCAGTCTGGTACTTGAAGCCATGAAGCAAGCAGCAGCAATTAAAATCTTCATTTGGTTTACAAACATTGTATTCAATTATATGCTATGAAACCCCTTAAGACTACGCTGGCTCTTTGAGAGGCAGTGGGATCCCATAAATCTTGATCTAATCTGCCAGAATATGTTGCCCACAATGATCAAAGAATTCCACATCAGATGCACACCCTGTGAAGCACAGCTGAAAATATCTCTGTATTAGCACCGAGATACCAAACTCCAGAGAGGCACCCGAAGGGGCTCCCACAGGCAGCTGAGTGTTCCCTCATCCTGTCTGTGACAGTCTGCAGGAACAGATTGTGTAGCCCCAGAGTTTTTACAGAATTGCTCAGCTGATTTGGTATAGTATTGGCAACCAGATGTACAATCAAAAAAATTTATGGATTAATGATACGTTCATTTTTTTTACAACGAGGAATATGCCAGCTTGCAAGTGAGCGAACCAAAAATCAGAGATGGGATGGAGAAGGTGCAGCAGCCTGATGATGACCTCTTCCCATGCACCTGCCACCGAAAAAAGGTACAGTACATGCAGAGTTAAATGTAAAGTGCTGAGTGTCTTCAGTTCCTGTTCAGCCTCGCTGGAGCAGGGCTGCTCAGTGCCCCACGGTATCAGTTATCAGGCCAGGCCATTAACACCTATCGAACTTAGAAACACTTCTTGATGTATTTGCAGGACTAGACAGTGAAAAATTAGGCTTCCAGTTAACTGAAACATGTTTCTTCATTTTTGACTGCAGGCCAAAGATGAACTCTGACAGAAGTAAATAATTTTTTTCAGTATTTACCTACATTCAGACTGTCTTCTTAAAGAAAGAAGAAAAATCTGGATTAGTACACCTGTGGATAACGTCAGCGGATATTTTAAAGTTTATCATTTTGTGATCTACATATGGAAGAAAACAAAGCAGCCCTGATTTCCTTTTTATCATGTAGTGGTGGCAGAGCCTTATTCAAACACATTTTTATAATTTTTTAAAATAAAAACCATGTTTGTATCAGTCACGTGTTCCTGTTCTGAGTTATCTTGGATATGCGGATCCTTTTTTTTATTCATGCTTGTTTACAGTGAGTCTTTTCACAAACGTGAAACTGTTCTGCAAAAAAGGACAGATGAGAATTGTACATCTTCCCCCCACTCTGTCTTTCCATCCATCCATCCATCCATCCATCCATCCATCCATCCATCCATCCATCCATCCATCCATCCATCCATCCATCCATCCATCCATCTTTTTTCAGACCCTAACTTTGCTCCTGAGAGAATCTCAAAGACAATGCTGTGGGGTTCGTAATAAATCTTAACCTGAAGGAAGACCACAATTCCAATATTGCTGTAAGCTTGGCAGATTACTCACAGCCCATAATGAGTAAGGCTGCAGCTGCCATTACACACACAGTGTTTCATCCACTCTCCAGTGTCAGAGCTCAGACAGGGACCTGAGTTCCTCTTGTCACAATGGATGCAGAACTGGTTCCTGCTCCAGGAGTTCCTCCATCAGTAAACACAATTTGTCTATCAGTTTTTATTTATCAGAAGGCCTCTGTGATCAGTCCTTTACGCAAAGGACATTGGTGAAGGGGACTTCTCAAAACGGAACCATGTTCTTTGCTCCATAAGCCCAGCTGTGCCTGCATTACCTCCTCCTCCTCCACACACAGGCAGAATCTGGCTCCCTAAGGTGGTAGACACTGTGACCAACTAGAGATTCCTCTTCCTGCCTCACTGGTTTGGAAGCACCTGGGAAGGCCAGCACACAGCACCAAGGCAAAGTAGTACACTGGGCTCGCCAGCCTCAGGGGATGTGCTGGCAGAACCCTACAAATCAGTAGGTTTTAATTGCAAGTGAGTACAGCATCAGTAATATAGTCAGAAATTGAAGAACCCTAAAGATACACTGTCCAAGTAGATTTTTTCCAGTATATAACTTCAAATATTAGTCCAAAGCATGACTTAATCCTCTGCATTCCCAAGTGTAATTTGGTTATTTGCACAGAAACACAGAGAACAATGCTGCCATTATATATTTTCTGTCCTTTAGGAAGTTCTTTATTGTTTTGCATATTTTTTCATTCATACAAAGCTTTACTTGAATTTGCACTTAGACCTCAGAAAACATCAGTTTCAAAAAAAATATGCCTCTAAAAATAGCACACCCCTTATTTGCCACATTTAGGAAAAACTAAATAAAGATACTGCTTGAACACTGCAAATTACTTATGCTGCAGTTGAACATTCTCTCTAAGCCAAGAAAAAACTTGTGCATTTACTTCTTCCATGACATCATCTGCTGTTCGTCCTTTGACTGCCATCCCATGGTTTCCTTTATCAATCCAATGGATTTTTTTAGGGGCTTTCATTTTGCTCACCACACCTTCTAGCAATTGCTATGGAGAAAACAAGAATGCAAATATTAGAGAATCGGCTGCTACAAACTCTAGAACTCCTAGATGTCTCTTGCTTTGCCTGTGCAGCTCCTAAAAAACAGATGGATCTGTGTGCACATGAAAAACACCTTGAGAGGAAAATGGGATGTATTCTCTATTCAGGATATGAATACTGGGATCTGCTCAAAGCTTCACCCTCACTCAGAGAATAGAACATTAGAACTTCAAAGGAGTCAATTTTTACTGTCAGAAGGTAGTGCTGGCAATAAAATGATAGAATTGAAGTCAGATTTGTCTGCAGAGGCTGAGTAGCAATATAATTCCTTAGGGACTAGCTTTGACACTGTTGAAATTTCTCAGCAGATAGATCTAAGAACCAGCTCTCAAAGATTCTCCCATTAAGAGGGCACTCCAAGGATCTGCTGGTCACTAGCCTGACTTATTTTGGCGACAATTCCTCACAAAAGCACTATGACTCCTTAGAAACTGCACAAGCATTGAAAATGCCAATCGCACATAGCCCCAGATTCATACTGACCTGTTCAAGAACAACAGGTACCTGTTTGCAAGAAAACATGGCAGAAAAGCACTGTTTCCCTGCCTTGGTACACCTGCTCTTCATCTCTACAAAAATATCACTTTCTACCACAGAAGCCTGACTTGGGGGTAGAATTGCTTTGCTAGAAGAATTTGCCATGAAAATGTGACCAACGTGGCATTGGTGGCACAGCACAGGTTTTGTAACTTGAAATGGTTAAAACTAAATAGCAAATAACTCACTCCTTCCATAGGCCACTTTTAATTTGTGCAATCCTATCAAAACCATTTAAATCAGGGGTATTTCAGTGACCCAAAGATGAGTTTGCTAAAGTGGAAGATCAAGCATGGTTCATTAAGTTTTAAGCAGAAAAAGGAAGCACTGCCAGGCTTCCTTGTGTCTGATGAAGTTTTCTACCCAAGGCTTCCTTCAGAAGATAACTGTTTAGGGAAGGCTGTTAATCAGGTGACATACAGGCAATCATTGAGGCTCATTGCTGCTCCTCCAGACTGCCCTTTCATAGCAGGGTTTACAAGAGTACTCACTTTTTCACACATCTCATCAGCTGATCCTGAGACAAACAGCACAGGACACCTGATCAGTAATAAATCCTCATCCCGGAGCTTGGACTGCAGTTTTGGTCGATGCAATGGGTAAGACAAACACACGAGACCTTGAATGAAGCCATCATCATCCTCACCCTGGCTCAGCTGACATATCACAGAGGCAGCAGCTCGTGAGCCCATGGAACGGGCTTTCTCCCACGTAGAAATAAAGGAAAAAAGTATTATCTGCTGTCACCTCATCTACATTCTGATTTAGTAAACTCCCAATCCAACTGAGTGTGTTTCAGTGGCACAAAATGCTAGGGATGTTCTACTTCATGAAAAACATTAATCCTAATTTTCTGCTAAGATATTTGTCTAGTTGTAACATTTACATCCCTATTTAGAAAAGAAGAGGAAAAGAAAGAAAATATAAATGGATAGGGATCTCTTGCAATACTCAAAGGAACAACAGCCCATCCTGGGGACAAGGGAAGAGAGGGACTGGGCCTACACTCCAGACCCTGGAAATTTGAGATACGCATGATATTATCCTGTATCATTATTTTCATGCAACCTCAATTTGCTCAAATTCAAATTCTGTGCTCGATTTCACTCGGCTTACAAAACAAATCCAGCAAGTGTTTATGCACACCTTGAACTTCAGCCTAAAAGTAAAACTAGAAGGGAGGGAAAAAAGTGTGAACTTGGAACATGAGGCCAGTCAGTAACAGCAAGGGAATATCAAAGTATCTCCTCAAAGAGGAAGCATATGAGCTGACAATGTGCTGTAACTGACTGTTACAAGTGGCTAGATCTTACAGCAGCAGAGATCTGGTTTCACTTAAGAGAAAACTTAGAATTTCCCCTATCAAGATATTCTTAATCACCCCCATCTATTCCCCTTTTCACATAACACAGCTGACTTTTTTTATCTGCCACTAGGTTTTAATTATGAAAACCTGTTTTGGGAAAAATGTTTTCCATATATCAGTAACCAGAATTCTTCAAGACCTGCAGTTAAAAAGTACACATGGATAATCAGAAAACTCATGTCCTGTAAATTCTATATGGCAAGGAAGGTTTCCCCCAAAGTACCTGGAAAGTACAATCTATTGCTCTTTCTTTCCTCTTCTGCAGTAAGATCTATGTTATCATGAGGAGGGTTCATTCACTTCACCAAAGTGGGACAGACTTGGAATACTTACAAATTGCTATTACTAGTATAAGAGAAAATTATTGATAATAAAAACAATACCTGCAAGGAAAACACCAGAAAGTTTATAATCATCAGAAAGTTTTAAGTATTCCTAAAGAAATAAGAGAAAGAGAAGCATTACAAATCAGAATTAAGACAGCTGGGAAGCTGGGGATCTCTTCTCTTTGTAGCTACTACACAGAAAATGGGAAGCTCTTTCAGCACTGCAGATTAAAGAACAGATATATACAAGGTGCTCTCTTGGGTTTTATCACATAAATGGTTTCATAAAATTTTGTAACAACAAAAACATAATCAATTTCACACTAGCTCTCAGCAAGTCTAAAATATCAGATATTATATATTATATATATTATANGATTCTTACGCCATGAGTAAGAATCACTCCATATATTGGTTTCTTCTCTGGGACAGAAAAGATAGCATCAAGGTATTTGTTTCCAAATATAGCCCTATAAAGTTACCAAAACAGTGATTACTATGTATCAACTCAGTTACAGTAACAGACCCCATGCACACTCTTGGCCCATCAAAAGGAAAAGCAGGTTAGCAAAAATGCCCTTCACTGAGGTTATGTATTTTCAATTAAAAGTTTGTGATCAGTTAAGTCCGACAGAAAATATAAAATTCAGCAACATTTTTTCAGGTTTTAGTAGATAACTAATCAGATGCTCTTAGCAGATGCCTTAAAATTACCTTTACATAGCAGCATATTAACATAAGTAAACTAACAACATTATGCTTCTTTCATAAAGACTGGAGATGCCCATAGAAGACAGTAAAGTCTGACCTCAAATTAATGTACATATAATCACAATGACATCATACAAAATTCCTTTAGAACTGGACTTTGTTCCCCTATAAAAAAACTCCTGCTCAATGCAAGGAGATCACCCATTCTAAATTCTTCACCCAGCTCGTTTCCATCCTAAATTCTTCCACTTTTTGCAAGCTGCAAGTTTTCCCATGAAACACCCTTGCTTTTTGTCAAGCTTTTCTTTCTCCCTGAACTCAAACCCGCATGCTTGTGGCAGCTGTTCCAGCTGTTGCCCATCTAAGAACTGCTTCTGCTGTTTCTGTTCACACACAGTGCTCCATTTACCTAAACATTGGTTCTAATTTTCCCACTGTTGCTTGACTAATCTCTGGCTGTAATTTAAGAAACCTGGAAGACAGCACCCATGGATCTAAGCTTTTGTCTAAGAATTTGGTCACTCCTTACCACAACTGCTTTGAAAGCCTTAGTCCTGTAGGCAACATTAAGGCCTTTACAAGTAAACCGCAGGCACAGAACTCCATGGGATGCAAGATAGGCTGCCAAGGACACTAAGTGAGGGAAATTCATGTCTCCTCCAGCTCCATGAGTAAGAATCACTCCATATGCTGTCTTCTTCTCTGGGACAGAAAAGATAGCATCAAGGTATTTGTTTCCAAAAGGTATTTTCACTTTAACCTAGAAATGAAACAAAAGCCAATATTATTATTAAAAAAAAAGGAAGTGTTCCCAGTCTATACATCTACATATTACTATGAAAAAAATCAGACAATTAAGAAATAAACCAAAATTTCAAACCTGTTTTTATTTCTTCTGTTTAAGAGTACTAAATGAGTAACTGCACCTCTGGTTCAAAGATCTTCTGTACAATAATGGGCAACTCACTTTATGTCTCCACACCTTATGTTCTGCATTAGAGAATGAAGCTTCAAAGCATAAACTGAAATGATTCTGACCCTCTCTATTTATCTATGTCTAGCTTTTCCAGACCTTACTAGCTGCCTAAACCATAAGAATATGTGACGTTAAGACACAGCCTAGCAAACATTTTGAAAGCACGCAGTGGTAACCACTGACTGAAGCAGCAGCCTGCACAGAGCCAAGGACTGAACCTTCCCCAGGGACAGGGGACAGCACAAGTTCAGCCAAAGCTCCAGGGGGACACAGGGCCTCCATCAGCACAGACAGCTGGAGGAGCTGATCCAGACACAAGGCCTGCTCACGTCCTGCGGAATGAACGGGGACTGGGCAGCACAAGTGTCCCTGCGGCGGCTCCTGAGAGCACAAAGGACACCCCGGGGCTGGGATGAAGCTCAGCTTTATTCACTGCTGCGTCCCGAAGGCGTTCCTTGGCAGCGCTCCGCAGAGGAGCTGCACAGGCCGAAGGGGTGCTCAGCGGCCTTGCCCCTGGCGGGGTGGCAGATGCCAGACAAGGGGATGGCGGAGGACACGCGGGACAGCCAGAGGCCTGCACACAGAGACGGGCAGAGCTGCAGCCGCCCGCCAGCCATGGATACACACCTCTCCTGGGAAGGCAGAGGCGGCAGCGCACCCACCCCGCCCTCCTCGCCCAGCTCCAGGGCCTCCTCAGAGGGGAAGAGCAGCTGCCCCCGACTGCAGGAGCCCGCGCGTCCCCACGGGCTCCAGGCGCCCGTCCATCCCCACGGACGGGAGGCACACGGCCCGGCGGCCATACCTCCGCCTGCCCGCTCATCCCGGCCGTGACGTCACCGGAGTGACAGCCCGCCCCTCTGCCGCGGCGCTGATTGGTCAGAGACGGCGCGGCCCCGCCCCCTGGGCGGGGAGAGGCCTCACGGGGAGCTCTGCACGGCCGTGGGTTGGGCCTTGTTAAATAAATAAAACACCCGTAAATAAATAAAGCCCCACATAAACTGCTTTTGTTTACCCCTGTGTACCAAACCTCCACGGAATGCTAGGGAGTAATTCAGCACAAATAAAGCCAATTGCTTAGGGATTGCTCGGGAAGTCAGGTTCTTGCTGACTTTAAGGAGTGCAGATGAGATGCTTATGGTGAGTTAGAGAATCACAGAATCATTTAGGTTCGAAACGGCCCCTGAGAGCATCGAGTCCGACCTATGACTGAACACCACCATGTCAACAAGAGCATGGCACTGAGTGCCACCTCCAGTCATTTCTTGAACACCTTCCAGGGATGGCGACCGCACCACCTTCCTCGGGCAGTCCATTGCAGTGTTTAAAAACCCTTTTCATGAAGAAACTGCTCCTGATGTCCAACCTGAACCTCCCCTGGCACTGCTTGAGGCCATTTTCTCTTGTCCTGTTGCTGGTTGCTTGGGAGAAGAGACCAGCCCCCACCTGGCTACAGCCTCCTTTCAGGTGGTTGTAGAGAGTGATAATGTCACCCTGAGCCCCCTTTTCTCCTCTCCATCTCCCTCCGCTGCTCCTCATAAGCCTTGTGCTCCAGATCCTTCACCAGCTCCATTGCCCTTTCCTGGACTTGCTCAAGCACCTCAATGTCTGGGTGGAAGTGAGGAGCCCAGAATGGGACACAGGATCTCAGCAGTGCCAGGTACAGAGGGGAAGGTTAGATGTCCAGAGTGACATCAGGCAAACTTTTTTGGCAGCTGTCAGCACACTCAATCTATGTGACATTGACAAACAGGGGAGAGACACTCAATGGCTGATTTTCTAGGTACACATCTGTCCCCTGGGCTGTGCTCTGTTGTACAGTAAATAACCTACTGTGTTCAAAACGCAGCCTTAAACTACTGGAAGATACCACCAACAATATACAACAGTGCTTGCAGTATTTGTATATTGAATATTTCACAGGCCAAAAAAAAAAAAAATCCAAAATCCTCTATTGCAAGGTAATTAGCCAGAGCTCATGTTTTCTTCCAGCATCAGTGTATAAAACTCACTCATATCAATTAAGGTGCCCTATTACTTAGCTGATTGAAGATGTCATCACCAAGCAGAACTTTGTTTTTCATATGTTCACTTACTGGAAAATAAGCACACTCTGGCTTGTGCTCTGAGCGTCTCACTGTCAGCCTGCCAGCTGGACATTGTCAAACACAGGGACTGAAATATTGCAGCCCTCTGAGAAGTGAGCCTGGCAGGGTAGCTCACGTTCTGAGCTGCTGTCTCAGTGACCATGCTGCCACCTCACAGGCCAATTCCCAGTCCAGGCATTATCGTAATAAGTGTGAAAGACAGAAGTGGAGAACCTGGGAGATTTACAGGGAGATTTATTTGTCTGGATTTCTACCTTGCCTAAAAGATGTCAAGCTAAAGTGAGATGCTGTAGTGTTAAGCTGAGTGAAAGTCACTGGCACAGCCTGTGTGAGTTGTGCACCTCCCACTGGGAGCTGAACCACAGACGGTGTCCAGCCACCTGCTCCTGGAGCCGTAGCTCACATCTGGGGAGTCCAGCAGACTAGGGAAATGTCAGATTAATTTATCTTGATTGGTGATCACACTATTCTAATTAGTAGTTCACACCAGTTAAGCCTTTGTAAATAAGATACTTGGCAAAAGTGGACTGAGAAGGTTTGTTGTCCCAAAGTAGTTACAACCTCAACCTAGAAAACAGGCATGCAAGAAGAATGTTAAGAAAAACTTCCTTCATATTAATTTCTGGGTTTTTTCATTACTGCTTTCATTTCTATATGTAATGGATGTTTATGTGCTCTGGTATAGTTTATATTTTTGGTGCTGTTTTCCTCCTTTCTTGGTCTGCTTTTTGCATTCTCTTTCTTTTTAATTTTTCCTTCCTCTTTAGTCCACCTGCTGTATTTATCCTGCTTTACTCACATACTGTCTCCAGAGCAGTCCTTGAGGAACACGTATCCCATTAAATCTACCCATGTGCAATCCCTTCCCACTGGAAAACTACTTCCTAATGCTTTCTGCATTACAGCAAGCTGCTGCCAGTTTACTTCCTATTTTCTCTGTTCATTTTCTTGGCCCCAGTCTTCTTTCAACACTTGAAACTCTTCTGTGCATAAGCACAGCCTTTGAGGTAGGGCAGCTAATACCCAGCAGAGTTGAGAACATCACAAATGCCAGACTGGATGGGGCCCTGAGCAACCTGGTCTGGTGGAAGGTGTCCCTCCTCACGGCAGAAGGGCTGGAACTAGGTGACCCTTAAGGTCCCTTCCAACCCAAACTGTTCTGTGACTCTGTGATGAAGCGAGTGTGTGAGGAAGGAGAGGCTCTGTCATTCCTTACTCCTCTGGTCCATGGCAATAGGGTTGGACCAGCACATTTTTGCCACACTTTTCCTGCTGTAACTTTCTTTCTGGAAGATAATGACCCCAAGTATTGCTAGTGTGTCAAAGGCTAGGCAATTGAATTAAAAATACATATATTGGATTCCAACTCATGGGCAAATTCTTGATGATGGATAAATTCTGGGTTTTATTGAGTTCTGCATATCTAATAAAATATATTAATTAACGTGCAAATTTTTTTTTTAAATTTGGCATTATAAAGTAATTTTCATATCGAACTGTTCCAAATCAGGTCTTTCTGATTTTAGTAGGATATTTAAATAGATTCTTGTTGGTTTTCAAGTGTGCTGAGTAACTATTCTGAAATCCAGTTTTATTCCCTTTCAGGAGTATTGAAAATCCCAATTTTTTTTTTTTTTACGCACTTAAATATTAATTAATATCCTGAGTTAAAGCCCCCCCAAAAACCCAATTAGGAATGTTTTCTGAACTTCTGAATCAATGTTTTTAATTTAACATCTAAGAAAACACGGTTTCTTAGGAGCATGGTATTGTTTCATAACTTTAACCTAACATCATTCCTGGGAATAGAAGTTTATTCTGGAAGCAATATAGTGCATAATAATCTAAGTCTGTCACCAAATGTGAAAATCATTAAAGGCATGTGATTTGCCATTTCTCAAAGGGAATATATGTGGAGCGTTATAATAACCAATGCACTGCTGTAAGTGCCTCTGACAGATTTGATATGCCAAAGGCAGCTGCGTTTGAGGAAACAGTGGCTGTTTATCAAAGAATGACATTATCCCTGGTCTAAACTTGGGACCTGATAACTTTCAGTAGCACATCAGACAATCCCTGTTGTTTTCTTTGGATTATGAATACAGCATTTCATACCAGAGGCTTAGATTAACACACAATGGGAACAACAGAGATGACCTTTTGCATTAATCTTTTGTTGGAATATATTTGTTCAGAGAAATGTATAAAAATAATTATAAAAGTATAAAAACATATGTCAGGGGGTTCTGTATTTCAGTGTAAAATGAATAACAGCTTAAGGACATTAGTATCAGAAACATTTTTTTCTTTTCTTAAACATTTTAATAGAAGAGCACAAAATTTTGTTTGTTTTAGGCTGGAGACACATATTTGTTCTAAAAGCTCAACTCTCCCTCTAAATTACAAACTTGACTTTTGGGCAAGAACCTTTTTTTTTCGTTTTTTTTGGTTTTGGTTTTTTTTTCCCTGAGGATGTGGATACACACCTGCACATGGACATGCTGTGTTCAGAGGTATCAAAAGTAACCTTTAATAATTTTCGGAAAGTGATCGGCCAGCTATTACCTGATTAGGCAGTATAGTTTCCTGTATTTAAAGGAATGTGGTGATATTGATAACACTGCTTAATTTTTAGCTATTGCATCATACTTCTTGAGGGTCTGAAGAAGTTTTGAGGTCCTCCATGAAAGAGGAAGTGATGGGTCTCCATGATGATCTGGATGACTTTCTCCAGGAAGGGTGAAGGAGTAAGCCCACCTGTTTTTAGTCTATTCAGATTGTAATGTATCACTAACATGCTTACATAGTAAGTGTGTTACTGATTTGTAATGTGTAATATATAATAAATATATAATGTGTATGTGCTAGACACCTATTTTTATGAAATTATGCCATGTACATGGTGCCTTTTGTAGCATTATATAAGTCACAAACTCTGGGAGCACAGATAACATCAGATGACAAATGTGCAGTGCATAAAAACTTCTCTCCCTGTGCACGAGACTCTTTGGGAACATTTCTGGCTTTGTAGTTGTGGTGCTAAATGGAAGTTCCTTACTTTAATTAAGGAAGGTGTCATCATAACACATGCTTCTGCATGGCAAATTTGGATGCTATACATTTCTCAGAGTCTTTGTTAGGGATTTTGAATTCCCTCATTGTTCTTGACAAATGCAACCACTTTGTTTTCCAGTGGCAGCTGTTAGAGTTCTTGTGTGTGCTGGGACTGCACGGGCCACTGCTGGCAGGAGGTCGCTCTGGTTATTCTCTCCCCTTGGCTGACAATGAACTGACCTGGCCAGGAGCCAGTGGAACAAACCTTTCTGTTCTCACTGCTGCAAGGAAAGAATTAACAGTTTTGGCATGTTCGTACAATCTTTGAATGCTGAGCTCAATTCCATGTTTTTTTTTTTGTTCTGAAGTTTCACTCTTATCTGTTGCTTTTTTAAATGGTTACCATGGTTAGGGATGGTAAAGAACATTACTACTGTTGCTAGGGTTTCTTTTGCTGTGAACACTGTTTTAAGATTTAAGTCTCTTTAACATTTAATTCTCAGTTCAAAAATCAGATACCCTCTGCAGTTGTGTCATCAATCATTCAAGTAAGTTACTTATCTGGAGTTTATTGATAGTTATTATTATAAACGTCATGCTACAGCCCCTAAATATGGGCATTGTGTATATTTTTTGGATCCTAGGCCATTTTCACTTCTGCTAAAATGATTATTATGAAATGCAGGAAATGACATTGGACTTTTCTTTGCCTTTAATTCCCACATAGGTTCACAGAAAATTAAGCCCTTTGTTTATCCTTAAGTTGTCAGAACGAGTAACTACAGAGGCTCTGCAAATACATGTTTTACCTTCCTCAATTATCATTCCTCCAGGCCACTTCTTTCATTTAAGCAGACAGAATCACAGAACCACAGAATCATTTAGGCTGGAAATGATCTCTGAGACCATTGAGTCCAACGTTGAGCTGAACACCATCACGCCAACTAGACCATGGCACTGAGTGCCACATTCACTTCAAGAATTTCAGGGATGATGACTCCACCACCTACCTGAGCAGTCTGTTCCAAGGCTTAACCACCCTTTCAGTGAAGAATTCTTCCAGATGTCCAACCTGAACCTCCCCTGTTCAGCTTGAGCCTGTGTCCTCTCATCCTGTCACTGGTTGCCAACCAACCCCCACCTGGCTACAACCTCCTGTCATGTGGTTGTAGAGAGCAAGATCTTCTCTGACCCTCCTTCTCTCC
This sequence comes from Leptocoma aspasia, assembly GCA_013399835.1. NCBI lineage: Eukaryota > Metazoa > Chordata > Aves > Passeriformes > Nectariniidae > Leptocoma > Leptocoma aspasia. Next base: position 80,126 of record VXAX01007965.1, read on the forward strand.
AGGCTAAACAACCTCAACTCCCTCAGCTGCTCCTCATAAAACTAACTTATGATGTTTCTAACTCTCTTTTCCAAAGCATTCCAGGAATTCCTTTCAGTCTCACATTACCTGTATAGTTAAGAAGTACCTTACCTACTCTGGAGTCCAAGATATTTCTAAACATAGTAAGTTCAAGAAAAGAGTGCAAGGAACTGTCTCTGATTTATTCTTCTGTTCCAACAGAGTATCAGTCTCAGTTGCATTATGCAGAAATGTTTTCTGGTTTTGCCTGTGTGCTATTGAAAGTTAATTTATGCTATGACTCTCTAGTCTGATAGAAAGAAGCAGTGGCAAAGTGTAATAAAGTCACCATCTATCGCTCTTCACAAAATCTACTACTCTGGGGTAGAAGGAGAAATGATTTGGTGTCACACAATTTTTCAAATCCATTCTGGATATTGTTCAGCTGTTAGTAGATTTCAGTGTACACAGAGAGCGTGTATTTGCTTAGTGCCTAGAATTGAAGTCAAACTGAAAAGTCTAATTATTACCTTCTTATTTTTCCCTTTTATCTTACACACTGCCATGAATTTACATGTGTAACAGGATCTAGTTTGCTACCAGCTGTATACTTTTGAATATAATCATTCATACTCATATACATGCACACCAGAAGTGTTAGCAAGCATGGAAATGAGCCTGAAGACTGACATATGCGGCTGTGGGTGGCCCCAAGCAGAATTTTTAAAGAACTGTTACTTCTCAGAGCAGTTGTCTAGCTCATAATGTGTTCATAGGACAGTTCATACATCCTCTAACTGTGCTCAGTGAGTCTTAGGTGGACTAATGCTTGCAAGGCTGTTGCCAACTATTTTAAGTCCTCCTGGTGTCATGCAAAGCTGCACTCAGTGCTCAGCCAACTAGTGAATTCATCTCAGTTCCTGTGCTCCATGCATCAGTGCTTGAGTTGTTAGCATCTTGATATACTTGGTAATCACAGAATCATAGAATGGCTTGGGTTGGAAAGGACCTTATAGATCATCCAGTTCCAGCCCCCCTGCCAAGGGCAGGGACACTTTCCACTAGACCAGGTTGTTCAGAGCCCCATCCAACCTGGCCTTCAACACTTCCAGTGATGGAACATCCACAACTTCTCTGGACAACCTGTCCCAGTGCCTCACCACCCTCTCAGTGAAGATTTTGTTCCTAATAGCCAATCTAAACCTAGACTCTTTCAGCTTAAAGCCATTGCCCTTTGTCCTATTGCTCCATGCCCTTGCAAATCCAAGAACACCCATTTACCCACCTTGTAAATGGGTGTTCTTAAGTCTTGCATTTTGTGCCATATCTAAAACCAATCTGAGCAGATCTGGGGAGATGATATTTGACCACCCTTCTTTCTTATCTGCAATCTCCCCCCCAAGGAAGGACCAGCCAGAAACATTTTTCAGGACCTTTCAGTCCTGATCAAGTGTATTCTCACCTCAGTTCTCAAAGTGTAAGAATTTCTTCACATCTACAGCTTCCTGAAAAGCAATGGTTAAGTATGGCCTGAGTGATCTCTCCCCCACCTCTTCATGCTCTGCAGTTTTGGTTGTAAAATTTTCAATAGAGATGCATGGAAACTATAACATTAAGTGGTGACAAAACTAAGAACGCCCTTTGCTCTGACTAAACTGGGTTTTTTGTGCCCTGCAGCCACTCAGCTGGAAGTCAGTGGGAATTAATGGATCAAAGCTGTTATAAAACTGTATGGGTTTTGCAGCCATTGCAAAGACTTTGATAGGCTGGAAGAGAAGACTCCGGAATGGTGCAGGTAGTAACACACATTGTACATGGACTCATTTAAAATCCGTAATTTAAACAAAGCTGAGCCTCGTAAGTACTTCTCTGATATACCATTAAGAGTGTCCTGACCCATTTCTTCTCTGAGAATTTCTTGCTAGGTGAAGTTAACCATGTCAGGTATCTGACCTCCACTTGAAGTTGTGTTGCATGTCACAAAGTGTGCATTTCTTTTACACAGGCACTTTGATTGCCAAGTGGAAGATCTTTCACGAGATGCTGCAAGGGCAACAGGTTGCTGAAGTCCACATGACAGCTTTCAGCCCCAGACGTGTTTGGCTCTTCTCCTCAGCTCTTATAAAGCAATAGATTATATGACATGAATAAGTTCAAGAAGATGACAAGAAGAAAGATGAAGCACAGGATTTCATCTACTGTGAGTACTCCTAAGACCCTGTAACATTACAAGACTTTTATTTATGTGGGATTGGTCATCCCAGGGTTAACCTTTGAACTTCTGGACATGCAGCCTTGTCTTGATCACCTGAATAGTTCAGCAAGCAAAACTCTTTGGAGATTGGATCTAGAAACACAGGTCTCTCAAATGTCTGTTCCACAATTAATCTCATTAACTGAAAAACAAATACAAAAAAAGAAGATCATCACACTGCAGCATTCTGGGAAGACACTAAGGATAGTAACATTACACTCACAAGTTGGAGGACTTGTTTTCATGGGGAATTCGTAGGTCTTTGCCAATTGCAGCAAATCAGACAGAGGATGTCTGAGCAATGACATCAGGCACACTGTGGAGTCAAGAGGCAAGTTGGTGATAAAGTCAGAAGGAGGCAGCCTTGGCAAACTGCATCGTGCTTATGCCAGCTTGTGCCAGGGCACACGGCGAGGTGTTGGCCTTGTGCTTGATAGCACGATGGACAGCCACAGAGCTAATGAAAGGGGTGGTGAAAAGATGACCTAGGGAAAGCTCATGTGCAGGATGGAATTTATGGTGCTGTTTATTTTGTGGTTTAATTGCTGCTTTCAGTCCTTCCAATTTTATATGCTCCCTGTGGGTTTTACTTTGATTTTGGGGTTGTGAGTTGCTGGTTGCTGTTTGCTGTTTGGTTTTCATGGGTTTTCTTTTGTTTAGTTTTGGGTTTTGTTTATTTGTTTTGTTGGTGGTGGTGGTTGTTGTTGTTTTTCCTCAAAGAAAAGAACTGCAGGTTCTGGTTTCTGGCCAGTGAGTTTAGAATATTGACCTTAAGAAAATGAGCCATTTCCAGGTTAGGGGAGATCTCTAAGCCCTCAGTTTGGATCAAGATCAGATTTAGCCCAGAGTAGAACTGTATCCAAACCAGGCTTAGGACCCAATGGTGGGAAACTGTGTTTATGATCTTGTCATTCTCTTAGATGCTCTGTTCACTTTGAATTCTTGGCCTTGTTTAAATGCTGAGCTGAGGTTATAGGACCTCATGTGGTCAGGAATTAATTTGTATCTGCAAAAAAGGAGGTCAGATCAATTAATCAGTAAGGTAGGTCAGTTGATTTGTCAAAGAAGAGTTGGAAGAAATTTGCATTGATTTTGCATCAATCTGTTAGAATTCTTAAAATCTTCCTTTCAATATTTACTAGTGGAAATGAAATGCAGCAGAAACATATCTCAATGGATGCTTTGACAGCACTGCAGTTAAATATTTTTTAAGTGGCAAGGCGTTTTCCTAGGACTGCAGAAATGAGAGAATCCAGCTATGTCATCTAGCCCTGTCCCTGCCGGTGCAACATTATATGACATTTGCTGTGACGACTGTCAGGAACTTTTAGGACCACGTTATGGCAGCAGCCTTTGTGTTTGCAGTGACGCAGCCCACAGAGGGGATGGCAGAGGTTGTGCCAGTACAGGCACAGTAGATAATTCTGTTTAGAACCTGCAGCTCTTTCACTCCCGTAAGTTTATGCCTATATCAGAGTATCATTAACATCAGCTCTTTGTCCTCTCCCTCTCTGCCTAGAGGAAGTGTGTAACCAACCAAATGTCATCTTTTGAAATTGATTGCTTGTTTTCTCTTTGCACAAACAGTGCATGTCTAATGTTCATGTGACAAAGTGTTTCTGTGCAAGGTCCCAGATCTCACCTACATAGTAGTGAATGCTGGCTCACAAGGTTTAATACAGACCTGCACTTACAGTTCCACAGTGTTTTTATTCAGCTCTCAGGAGCATTCCTCCTTTTGTTTGGCAGGGCAGGCAAATTTTCTGCAGACTGGCACACATAGTGGGCACACCAAATGGCCTGACCTGAGCAGGGTGTGCTGAATTTTGACCTGGCAGGGCCCTCAGGTAACTCCAGCCAAATCATTCAAGGGGAAGCTGGAGGATGCAGCAACCCATGTTCTTGTCTTTCATGGACTGATCTCTCTCTGTCCTCTTTCTGATTTGTTTCAGTGGAGCATTGTAGAGAGGAATTTGGTTTCTGCCACTCTACCATTCCTTGACACTTGCAGACCCATATCCATATTTTGGAGTAGCAGAGCAGTCGGAAATGTCACATTGTCATCTCTTAAATATGTCCCAACATTGTTTGCTACCAAAGGAGTGAAACTGGATAGCTGGCAAGCAAATGATTAGGAGCAAGGTGTCTCTTCTGCCAGCCTGCTCTACTGGATATGCTCTGTGTGAGACCAAGGGGTTTCACCTGCAGACCTTGCCAAGAGCCTCAGATTCTGGGCAATTTGAGGGCAGAGACTTCATAGTTTCATGAAGATCTACTTCTCTAAGTTCCTGTGCCTATGGATTCTTGTTCTGACCTCCTTTCACAAGTTTTCTAGTTTATTGTTTAAGGCTCATAATACCTCAAATATGTCAAGTGTTGCTTTGCTTCCTCCAGTTGTTACATCCTTTTCATTAGCCTTCCAAGGACACTCACCTCAACTATCTTTCTTTCTTTCTTTTTTTCTTGGTTAAGGAGCCTTGAATTCTCCACTGCCAATAGTGCTTTTTTTTTTGTAATCAGCTTGAAGAAGGTTTAGTCATGTGCTACTTGTGCTGATAGTTTCCCATGCTAAGTGCAGGCAACTTAGCCTGTGCTATTCCTGCTTCCTGCTCATTCCATGGGTTATTGGTTCAGCAGAAGCACTGAAGCAGCACCAGTGGTAGCTGTATTGGTAAAACTCACACATGCTGAAGTCAGGTGTTCATCTGCATGGATAGCCTATTACTGGCTCTACATCCTAAGTGCATGGTCTTCCTAGAGCCTACTGAGTTCCTCTCTTAGCCAGAACTGCCAGAGTGTAGTAAATGTAGAATTTCTTCTTCTCCATCTTACAGATATTGAGAAACTGCTGAGAAAAAATCAAGGGAAGAAAATGACTGAAATATTAATCAAGGTCTTCCATTTCCCAGTTTACTCCTTCCAGTCCCTAACCAGCTATGAAAATAAGACTGCATCTTTTGCAGATATATGTACATTCACTGCACCATTTATATGACACCAGGTCTTTTAACTAATCTGATAAAATGATTTTCCAAGCCACAAGGACTGGTTAGAGCATCTTGAGTCTCAAGGGACCACAGGGATCAGCCTTAATGCATTCTGTTCTGTGCAGAGGAAGCACAAATGGACACTTGCAATACACAGACATTGGTGAGATATGTTCACAGTCTTGGAACTTCCCATTCTTCATTTGCAGTGTTAATGTTGTGCTTATTGCAGCCAATAAAATACAGCAGGAAAAAACTCAAAACCAAACATTCCTTCTCATGTTTGTATTTATACCATTTAATCTTTGGTCAAAAACTTAATGGGGTGCTTTCTCGAATACCAGTACATGGGAATACCCACACAAATGTTCAGGTATGCTGATGCATATGCAAAACAGAACTTTTTTTTTTTAAACTTATACCAGAATTCTTACAAGTTCATGGCCTGCAGGATGAAACATACTTTCCTCTGGACAGTCTAACACAAACTCAGCATTTAGGTATCATTAAAGTCCCAGTCTGAGAGGTTAAATAGCATTAAATGTTGCAGGAGCCTCATGCCACATCTCTGCAAGGGGAATGGGTAGAGTTTATTCACTGTGAAGTAATGCTTGTGTTAATAGTTAGAGGTAGGGTGACCGGGAATCCATGCCTGGAAAACCTGTGATCTTGATGATTTCAGTGCCCTCTCTGGCATCCTGTGAAAAATCTCACATGACAGCTTTGAAGGTGGCTGGATCCCTTGCCAGTCAGCTGCTCCCTTCAGAAAATTCCTCCCCAGGTATTCTCTGGATGGCAGAAACCCCTAAAAAAACACCCGTCAGAAGAGAAAGAGCAGCAGCACTGCGTAAACAGCCTGGGGAGTGCCCTCATTTCAGATGAGCCTGTGAAAAACACTGCTAGGTCAGTAAGATCAACCCATTAAAATGTTGCAGCACTGGAGCTCAGCTTGAGCTGCTCAGTTCATTTCTGGGGTAGGGTTTGAAGCCTAGGCTGCACCCAAGGCTCCTGGGGGAAGCTTGTCCCCAGTGTTTAGAGGAATGAGCTGGAAGGCACATCCACGGGGCAGAGACACCTACAGAGTGACATCCTTTGGGATCAATCAGTCAGGAATATATAAATAAATAAGTCTTTGTGCAAGGGACACTGCCTTTATGAAAGGCATCTGGTCAGCAGCTTAGACAAAAGTGCTGTGGAGGTGAGGACAGCACCTCTCTGTGTGCCCCACAGGGCTGATGGATAACTCTGGAAAGTGCCTGCACCTGGGCAAGGCCATGCCTGCCAGCAGCAGTGTCCTCCTTGCTTTAAGCATACAGATGTTGCAAGATCAATGTCCTCCAGGGAGTGGGACTTTCCAGAGATGTTTCTGAGGCCATGCTTGAAACGTAGTGTTGGTAAGGAGCCCGTGAGGCAGCTCTGTGAGCAAGAGGTCAGCAAGTGAGGGAGTTGTCTCTGCTGATACAAGACTGTGTCTGAGGACGTATTTGAGATAGAAGTGGCCTGAGTGTAGCACAAAGCCCTTCTCAATATCCTCTTGAAACAGCGTAGAAATTTTACTTGAGTAGAAATCCATTTCGGATTTAGATGAAGTGTGAATTATTTCGTCTGTAGCTTGCTTGCATAGATGAAATATGCTGTTTCAACTTGTTTAGTCTGTTAACTCTGCTGTGCCCAAGACTGCTTGCCCTTGCAAAAAGCCTGTGCTTGCAAAACTGCCTCACACAAGGAGAAAAGGAATGTGAACTTCCAGACTAAAAGGGAGATAAGAGGGGCCCCTTGAACCTTGAAGGAAAACAGAGCCAAAGCTGAGGCTGCAGGAGATGGACAGGATGACCAGAGAGCTCTCTGTACAAGGACTGATAAGAACTAATTGTATATCGAAACTAGTAAAATGAATATGCATGAACCTATTGTGAAACCCTATGCATATGCAGAAGTAAGGGGGATAAAAGAGACTCAGGACTTCTCAGGAGTGCGCACGTCTTTTGGGGGAACGATCCACATGCACCCAGCGCTGAATAAAGATACATACCTACTTCCCAACTTTTACAAGTTGTAGAGTCCTGGAGTTAGTTTTTTTCTACAAGTCACTCTTCCCTGAGGCTTGCAATGTGTAGCTCTGGAGGAGCCTCTCGCCCTACTGCCTCCATGTTCCAAACAGTAATTTCAGACTGCTTGGCCTAGCAGGATTTGAAATTATGCCAGGATATGATTAATAAATTTCCATGTGCTTGCAGGAAGGGCAAGGAAAGCAGTGCTGGGAACAGCTGTGGGAGGTTGCCAAAAGCATGAGGTGACCTCCATCGTGGCTATGGTTGAGTAGGCATGTCTCCAGGCAGCAGCGTGGCACTTGAAAATGTCTGAGTGGATCTGACCCCACAGCTCCCACTCCCTGGCTGGACTCTCCTTTTCTGGGCAAGTGGGCACTGCCATCTCATCCTCATCAGCCTGAGTGCCATTACCATCAGTCAGGAGAGGTGACAAATCTCTTAGTGGCAGGAGGCAGCCCCAGATGGCTGTGGAGGAAGAGGTAATGGCTGGTTTGACCTTTGTTTCACTTGCTGGAGAAGAAGGACATTCTGCTTCCACGCTCCTGGGGCCTTGCACTTCCTCCTGGGTGAGTGAAAGCACCCCAGCTCGCTGAGGCAGTGGCACCTCAAACCTATGTGAGGGAGTGAAGAGAAAAGCACTGACCACAGGTACACGTGGCAGATTCTCTTTTGTTGCTGTTATTATTATGGCAAGTCAGGAAAGTGGTCTGTTCTCAGGGTATTTTTGACCATGCAGGCCTTCTCACTCAGCAGTAATCTAATCCCCACAGAGGCAGGGGGATCCTATATACTGAGGTGCAGAGGGTAATTCTGCTGCCATTCTTTGTGTCAGCCTTTTTAACTCGCTCAGCAGCTTGCCACAGACTGAAAAAAGCAAGCATAAAAAGCCATGCTAATGGATGTGTAAAATGGAATAAAAATGGAGAAAGGTAAATTGTGTTTCTGAAACTTAGTGAGGTGTCAGATATTGATCAAGATAACTTTAGTCTTTGACAGTGCTAGACAGTTTAATTTCCCGTCATATATTAGCAAAGTCTTTTTGTGTATAATGTCTCTCTTACTTTGGAAGAATAGCAATGCATTAAAAAAAGCCCTCATTCTCAATTTAATGAAAATACATCTCACAGTGATTTTATATATTTCATAGTTGATTTAAAAAAAAACTCTCTCCCAGGAACAAAGATTTCCCAGCTTATGAAAAGGCAACATCAATTTTTCCTTGGTTGCAAAGCTCATTTTTTGCTATAATTGGATATTAACACCTCTGACACTGACAGATATCAAAGGCAAAGCTCTGGCACTGAACTGGCAGGTTGATAGTTGGGCTCATGACAGGGCTGCAAAGTGCTTCTGACTTCAGGTTTCAGTTTCCCAGGGGAGGCCCATGCCAGGGTATTCCCTCTTTCCTCAGAGGTGTGGGGAGCAGCATCAGGAGTGTGCCTGGCTCTGTCAGGTGTCCAGCTTCAGTGTATTTCCTGGTACCACAGGGATGCAGCATCACAGTTAAAAGATATAGATATCTGGGTGTACTTGTAGTGGAATATCATAGACTATCTGGATCTGGAAGGGACCCACAAGGATCATTGAATTCCTACAGCTGGTCCTGCACAGAACAGCCCCAGGAGTCACACCATGTGTCTGAGTGCATTGTCCAAACACTTATTGAAATATTGTCAGGCTTGGTGCCATGAAAAACCCATTTTTAATGTTCATCCTAAACCTCTCCTGACACAGCTTTATGCTGTTCCCTCATGTGTGTCAAAGACTTTGTGAAGCCCTTTTTTAAAGAAATGTGTGTGTGTGCCACTGAATGGGACAGCAGGGCTATTCCACATGGGTTATGCATCTGAAGCACACTGAGATAAGGAAACACGTTATTCCCAACACTTTCAGGGTCCTTCTGTACAGTAAAGTCAAAAGACTTTGGGAGAAGTTGCTGAGGGAGGCTGGGAAGCTCCAGGATTCAAGAATAGTTACTTGGGAAGAGTTGCACCCCGTGATAGAAATAAACACTTACAAATTCTTATAAAACAAGAAATAACCTTAAATGTGAAGACCCCCTAAATGCATCTGTAGTTTGTTAAACAGCTGCTTTCCAGGCCATATTTAACTGAAGAAGGAACTACTTACATCACATCCACATCAGATCCAAAGGAGTTCACATCTGGGGGCCAAGGTCAAACATAAGCTCATCGGCACATTCATAACTTGAACATGCTGGGCATTACTTGATGGTTATGGCTGCCTGTGCTTGAGTCATGGGCTACATGTGTACCACTGTGACCTTTGTAAAATTAGAACTTGGGGTGCTGGCTTAGTGAAATAAAATAATGGAATTAGGTGGCTTAGTTTGTATAGTGAGCTTTACTCTAATAGGACTCTGTTTCCATTCCAGCACAGACCTGTCCCTGTGCCCAGAAGGCTTTGAATCAGAGGTGTTACAGCATGTGTATATTAAAGTCTGTAATGAAAGGATTCATCACTTCCATCCTTGCCTGTGTCTGAAGGAGGAAATCCCTGTTCAGAAGTGACAGCTGCATGGGATGAAAGGACATTTGGCTGTGGCAAGCTCACTATGCTGAGTGCTTTACAGGCAAACAGACATGGTCATTACTGAGGAAAACTAAACACTGTGTGATCCGATAAGAAGTCATTGACAGTGGAAAGTGAAAATGAATAATGCAGTTGCTGAGGTACCAATTCAGCAGGCTGGGGAGGGCCAGAGTCTCTGGTCTGCTGAGGCCAGGTTGCATTGTAGGTACAATAAATATTGCCCTTTCAGGTTTTTTTAAATTACATTTTGACAAGTTTTAGTCTTGTCTCTAGTCTAGCCTTGACTAGTCTTCAGTCTTACTTCTAAAGACTCTTTAGTCTTTTAGTCTTTAGGCTTTCCATCAGGAAAATACAGTTCTCTTTCCATAGAGAACCAGTAATCCTGGTGCCTGGAGTCTCAAGCCACCTGGGTGAGGTGGTATGACTGGTGCAGCAGCCCAGCAGAAAAGGCAGCCTGACTTAGTCACTGTCCTCTTGCACTGGAAATGTCACAATAGACATGGCAAATGATTAGGCACCTGGTCAGAGGTTGAAATGCAGGCCTTTAAAGCAGGGAGAGGGTAAGATTAGAAAAGCTGCTGTTCCTGTGAAAGGAGTACTTGCTCATGTAAAACTGTGCCAGTCAAGAGTTTTACATGACTTTTCTAGCCAAGAAATGAGGAGAATGTTCTGAGAACACAGCAGAGAAAGAGGGAGGATGGGGAGGAAATGGACAAGTGGGGTGACTTCTCAACATCTCTATTGCTGTCAATGTACAATGCAAATGTGCTGTATCTGTGTACTGAATCTGGCTGGCAAAGGGGGTGCAGCACTCCTGCACAGGACAAGCCCTCAAACCACAGGCTTCATTCCTCGTTGATTGATTTAAATGAAGCAGCTGCAGGACTCTTGGTAGGGTGGGAGTCTCTGTGCCAGCACAGAACGGTGAATGGAAATAAGAAATAAGAAATAAGAATGTGGCCTGTCTTCCTTCTTCACTTCTGTTCCTCTTCCCACTGCTTCTCACCACACAGTGCCACTGTTTCTTTGCCCTTGGGTGCTGGTTGGCCACTGTGGCACACACAAACATTCTCCCGGGGAAGACCCCTCTCCTGTGGAGAGAGGCTTACCAAGCTCAGTGATGTCACAGCCAGTGAGTGCCAGGGCCACCAAAAGGCTGGGAGGTGGCTGGGAAGGCAGGCACAGCCATGAGGAGCAAAACTTCCTGCTTGCAGTGGTGGGAGCACCAAGGGCATCCACTTTTTGATGTGGAGTTGGGTGAATAGATGGGTGCTACTCTGCCAAGCTCCCCAAGACCTGGATTGCTGATGGCTCTGTGTTGTGGAAAAACCCTTGAGCCAGTGGGAACCATCCCAGGTGCCCATTCAGGCTGTCCCCTCCTGCCTCAGGGAGAGCTGAGTAGGTCAGACCTAGGATCGAGTGATTGGAATTTTGGTGCTTGACTTAAGAGGGTCTCATGGCTCATTTGAAACTAAGCCTGAGCTAATTAGTCCCTGAAGACAGCAGTTCAGAAATAACCTGTCTGGCTCTGGGTGTCATGGTGGGAAAGGACGAGGAAAGCTCATCTCTCCCATTCTGTGCCCTTGCCTGGCACACGCCGTGAGGTGTGGCTTAGCTGGCTCCAGCCCAGCCCTGCCTTGTCTGCTGAGGGGTGAGGAATAAAGGATTTCCTAAATGCTTTTTCCTGAGTTATTCTGGCTCTGCCAAAAGGCCTATTATTTTGTGTTCAACTACTGTCATTGTTCCCTTGGATTAAAAACTGGAGCAGGTTCTCCCTGCACCTGCTGGGCACTGTTTGGGTTAATCCCGGGTACTCAGCCAAGCCAGCTCTGGCAGCAAGGGCAGAGCCTGCAGGGCCACCACCTCTTTCTTCCTGTCCCTGGGGAAGATACAAAGTGAGACAGCCCCTTGCCTTTGCTTCACTTCTGTCTTGCCTTTCAGCAATGCTTTAGTGCCCTAAGTATCGGAAAGGGATGCTTCCAGAGACAGGGAACACCAGGCATTTAAATGTTTCTGATAAATTGATACTCACAATGGAAAAAATTAATACCACATTTATATCCAGAGATAAGAGCAATGGAATAAGTACAGAAGTCTCTAATTAAACAACCACCAGCCCAATGCTATAATTGGTATTATATATATCATATAAACCATTATATGTATAATTATTTCCTTCTTGCACTTAACAGCTGCTTTCTGATTTTTCCTCTTCTGGATGAGGTAGGCTGTTGCTCTCTTGCTATCTTTATGATTTTTAACTTGGCTTCTGCAATGAAATAAAAAACCAGTCCTCACTTTAAAAATATGTGGTCATGTTTCTTAAATGAAACAGTGTGATGCTGAGAGTACCAAGACTGTAACTCAAGTTGCTGATCACAAACTGCCAAAGTGATTTTTCTTTCAGGATATTGCCTTTCACTGAACCTGAAGATTGACTTACAATTTGTTGGACCATACATATCTGTTGGACCATGGATATCTGTTACATTTAGGAAGAGTGATTAGCAAACACTGGCAAGGCATTCTCCTAAGTAATATAGCACTATTACTCACTGCTGAATTTAAATGAAAAGATAAATATTACATGCCACAAGCCTAGCTGCATGCAGGTTTTGCCTCTGTTGTTTATTACACGTTTCTAAAGTAGCAGATAAGAATTATGGTGTTTTTGGAGCTGTACTTAAGAACCAACAAATCAAAGATCCTTATTAAAGGAGCTTCTTCTATTCAGAGCAGCATAGCCAGACCTTAAGCTAGAAGTGCAGAAGAAAACTTTTAAAACACTGCAAGATAAATGCTTCTGTAGATATTGTCCCCTTCAACTGACAACTGAGGCCATTTTTGTTTTGTCGTAAAAAATAATAATTTAAAAAATTGAAAGTGGTATTCTTTTAAAGGGATTTTACACTGCTTTGGCTATTGCTGTCCTGGTCCTAGGAAGCAGCTGACTTCAAGGAGCTGTGCTACAAGGCTCAAGATAGTCATGCCAGCAGCATTGCTCTTAGGAAGATGCGTTTTGTCACCAAGAACTAAGGCAATGACTATCTGGTCCTGAATTCTCCCATCAGTCAAGCAGCAGAGAAACACTTTCCTAGTCAGAGCACACACCAACCAGGGACATGGCTTTCTGCAGAAGAGTGGCCACTCTAAGAGGATGCTCTTAGACAAGTCTTCCTGCTTGTACAGGTGTATATGAGCTCATGAGACCCATTAGGTGGTAACATTTAGAAGAGAGCCCATAGTTTGGTGTTCAAAAGAAGGGCTTAAAATTATGGAATAGCTTGAGTGTGCATGGGGAAGCTGAAAAGAGTTGGTAGAGGCAACCTTATCCTCATTAGCAACATCTTAAATCACTGCATGAATGTCCTTTCTCATGTTTCCTGCACAGATGCTGCAGATAATTCTGAGTCTATAAAACTTTGCTGGATATAGCTCTGTTTGCAGGCTCTCATTCCAGTTTTGAGGAGTAAGTGCATTCTTGTCCGGTCTTCTTAGTGATATAGTTTGGAAAAAACAACATGCCAAAGCAGTTCTCTTCCATGTGGTCCTCCTTCAGCATAGATGGCTGCAATATCTGTGCCCGCCAAGTGAGTCACACACTCACACCTTTCAGTTTACAAAACGTTTTTGAAATGTCGTGGGGATGAGAGTAGGGTGTCTGCCTACCTATGCTATTTCCTCTCTTTAAATGAGCATTTGCCCTTTAATCTTGCTAAGAAGCACAGTTTAACTCAGAGGGCACTCAACTGTGGAACTTGTTGGCTCATAAGGGGTTGGAGTAACTTCTTGCCATGTAAGTCTCAGTCTAGTGAGGTACCAAGGATATGGAAAGGTGTCAAGTAATGCCACCTCATGCTCAAACACAGTTGTGGTTGTCATTCAGCAATGTGCTTGCATATATTTTTTCAATTTAATCTTATTGGGTTTAATGGGATTTGGAGTGTCCCCAATGTTTGTGCTACAGCTGTGCAATCATCTGACTTGGAGCTTCAACTAGAGGCTGCACAAAAGCAGACTGTGCAAACCTGCTTTCACCCTTGCACCCAGCACCTGTGACACTCTGCTCCTCACAGACCTCACTAGAATGAAGGTTGCATCTCTTGGCTGATCTTGAAAAGTGAATTAGTCAAATGTCTGCTAGGAATGGCTCAGGTGTACTTTCTCCTGCCTTGGACTGGAAGAATGGCCTTCCACAAGCAATTGCAACCCAATTTTTTGAAATTTCTAGGAAATTATACCACCTGATGGTTAGACTATTAGATGGATGGCAACTACAGCAACTAGCTAGTAGCCAAAATTAAAACAAATCTTAATTATTCAGATTTTTTCTGTAGCTGTTAAACCTTTCTAACTTTATTTAGGTATCACTTCCAAGAGGAGAAGAGTGGGGGAAAGAGAATGTTTTCCTGTTGGAAAGAGAATGCTTTTCAGCTTACAGATTAGAGGACATACTTTCCATCCCATTTTACCTGTCATTTCTCTCAAGTGTTGACACAGACAGAAAAAAAGTCTAGATTATAAAAGACAATCATAAGCCTCTTGGGTAGCCAAGTCCAATGTCAATCTTGTGAACTCCCATCCTAAGCTGTTGTTTGTCTCTGGCTAAATCTGCCCTGTAGCTGTTTCTGTGGTAAAATTTCCATATCATCAGATAGTGGCCATAGATGCAATTAGTCAAATCCAAATGTTTTTGTCTGAGCACACACACAAAAAAAAATCTCTGGTGAATTTCCCAGAAACACTTTTCCACCTCTTTCACCTTACAAGGGAAAGACTTAATTTTAAGTCTACTTCTTGCCTCCTGTCATACTTTGCTTCTGAATCCCTAGTTGAACACACTTGTGGCATCCTTGTCTAGGTGACAAGGGATTCTCAAGCCACTTTCACATCAGGGGTGCAGTTACAACAAGAGGGACTGTGAAAAACTGACTTAAAAATAATCATCACCCTGTAAGCTGGATTGCCGTTTGGGGAGGTAAGAGAAGAATGGAATAGAGACAGATGCACCCATAAATCATCTAGTTGTCACATTCAGTTCCAAAATCTTGTTTTTCCAGTGAGATAGCTTTATTTTGGGCAATCAGGCTTATATCATATCTTAAAATTCAGTATTTTGGCTCCTTCTTTAATCAGCAGTGATCTGTTTGATGCAGTCAAAGAGCCTGGAGCCTGGAGGAGGAATCAGATGCCCTACCAGCACAGATGGGCTTCAGCTCTTTAATGTTGGCTCCTCCTGCCTTTTGATACTCCAGGGCAGATGAGACATCTGCTGGCTGGTAGACATGATGTAAGATGGAGAAAGCCCATGTTCTTTTTGGTGAAGCAACTGGGTGCCAGCCGGGATACTCCACAACACCTAAAATAGCATTAGACACTTGCTTTTAGGCTACTGAATCCTAGGTTTAGAGAGTTTAATTGTTTCTAGATTCATCAATTATACAGAATAGATCTCCATGGACTGGAGTGAACTGAACTCTCACACTGATGCCTGAGTTTAGATGTTCTCACCTGGTATCGAATCTCTTCTCCCAGCAGGATTAAGTGGCCTAAATATGGGTGTCTAGAACAAGTGAGTTTTTCGTTAGTAAATTTGCAGACGACACTAAGCTGGGTGCTTGTGTCGATCTGTTGGAAGGTAGGATGGCTCTGCAGAGGGACTTGGAGCAGTTGGATGGATGGGCAGAGTCCAGTAAGATGAAGTTTAATAAGTCCAAGTGCCAAGTCCTGCATTTTGGCCACAATAACCCCCTGCAGTGTTCTAGGCTGGGGACGGTGTGGCTGGACAGTGCCCGGACAGAAAGGGACCTGGGGGTACTGGTCAACAACCGGCTGAACATGAGCCAGCAGTGTGCCCTGGTGGCCAAGGCCAACGGCATCCTGGCCTGTATCAGGAATAGTGTGNCTGGGGTATGGGTTGGACTCAATGATCTTGAAGGTCTCTTCCAACCTAGTGAAACTTGCCTGCCAAGGTGATGAAAGATTTCCAATGTCAGGTTGACATAAACACATGAGTGATACAGGAGAGCAAAGATGACACCCAAACTTAAAAAGGTGCAAACCTGTTATTTGAGAGCACATTTCTGTGCTCTTACATTGTCCCCAGTGTCTGTGTGACATTGCAGAATCTGGTCAGTGAGGACTGAAACCCCATCACAGGTGCCTTTTCAAATGATACTTCTGCGAGTGCACGGCAGGAGGGCCAACAGCTGGGAGAGAACCACATCCATCAGCAATGGGCAGGCTGCTCACTGTCTCCTGAAACACATGCAGGGGGAAGCCAAGTCATCAGTGGAGGAGCTTTACCATTTAGCTTACCTGGCATTGCCACTAACAATTTTCTTTAGAAGAGCTGCATTGCAGAAGTGATAATCAAAACCAAAGTAAGACTATTATTCTTCTAACTGAATTTCATAACTCATGCATGGATAACTACCTAGGAAAGCATTTACTGCATAACATCCATAATAGCTATTTCCATTTGAAACAGCTGGATAGAACTCCTTGCAGTCTTAGCAGTGCATTTCAGTGTTTGACCAGAAAGAGAAACAACATAAAAACATCCACACAATGCCACAGTTGCTGTGGAGATAAGTGAGTAATAATTTCCCCACAGAGAAGCTTCAGGCAGAGCAGTGACAGCAGAGCGGGTCACGAACACTCAGACAGGTGTGAGCATCACTCCCTACCACCCAAGGACACAGGAGCAGAAAGGCAGAGCACCTGCAAGCATGCAGGCAGGAAGGCTGCAGCTCTGGGATGGAGGACAGGATGAGCAAGGGGCACAAAACCAGGTTTGGAACACCAAATGTAACTGTCCAGGATTGCTACTGCTGTAGCACTGGATTAGCCAGTGCTCTGTGGCACAATATTGTTCCTCATGGCATACATTTCACTTGGTGATAATTCCTTGCACTGAACAGCTACCCCTCCTCTGAGCTTCTGTCTGTGCTGCACTGATGCAATTGCAGTTCTTAAAGAGCTTTTAAAAAAATTGTGGTTTTGGCCATTTGGCACGAAAATAGGGGCCTGGAACTATGTCCTGGGAGGGGGGGAGGCCAACAAAGTATTTGTGGGGCCCATCACTGGTGTGAAATGCATAAAGTAACCCCTCATCTTTTTGGTGGTGCTGGCAGGGAATCATTTTAACCTTGATGTAATAGCTATCCCAAAATATCTTTTCTGAATAGTCTTACAAAAGCTGCCAGGCAAATCTTTCACAGCTTTAAGTATTACTGGTACTTTCCAGATAACGTAATTCTGCTTTTTCTGGGCCATTCCTAACATACTTCAGGCAAGCTGCATGACTGCAGAGGCAGGGGCACAACAAAAGGTTTGCCAAGGCTGACTTCCTCCCTGGCACCAAGTTCCTGGGCCTTCTGGCCTCTCACCTTCACAAAAACCACCAATGAAGTAGGTGAAGCTGGGGAAATATGCTAAGATTCAGCTGTCCCTCTGATAAAATAAAAGCAGTCAAGTCTCTCCCTTCAAGCAGTCAGACTTTGATTTATGTTTCTAATTTGTGCTTCTGTGGACTAAAACTAGGAACTAATTTTGATGTCCTAAAGAAATCATGATGCATACATTGCCAGCAGTTCCCTCTTTACTGAGCTAGGAAGGACTTAATGATCACTTCTGACTGAAGATGTTTGTTAAACAAACATTGCAATCCTTTTAAACTTCTACAGAGCCAAATCAGCATCCTATTCCTACCTCCAAGATGGACAGCACTGCACACCTGTGAAGCAGGTGCACAGCAAGATACAGCAGATAAGGATACACTGAATTTATAGCCCATTTATAGCTCCAGCCAGCAGTTAAAAGGATGTGATGATAGACACTGGAGCTAATTTGATTTTTTAAAAATGAATATTATTAATGGCTCAGGATTAAATTCTGCAATCCTTGCTTGGACAAACCTGCTGAGCTTTCAGATGTGGCACACTGCAGCACAGAGATGTTGATTAAATCCGAGTGAAACCAGAGGTCTCAAAACTATCCCTTTTACACCCAGACTAATTCTATAAATGGAAAAAATGAGAGGCAAGGAAAAAAACTTTAAAAAAGCACAATGCCAAATATACAAGAGCTCTCTAAAGATAAACTTGAGAAAAAAAAAATTTTTTGCAGTCTAAGGCAAAAAAGCCCACTGTCTCCAGTGACATAGAAATTTACCTTATGATAATCATCTGACATTTCCACTATGGTTTCAGTAATGTCATCAAGAGCCTGAGGACTAATTCAGGCATGGAGCTGCTTTGATTTGCATTAGAGTTTTTGATTTGCACACAAAATAGTTAAGGAAACACACTTTGTATTTTTATTGTGCATCTGTATAATGAAGCTCGTACAAGTCCAGGTTTGTTAAAAATCACAGGGATTAATGGTGGGCTTGGCAGTGCTGGGTTAACAACTGGACTCAATCTTAGAGTGACAGCCTTAATGATTCCAGGATTCTAAGTCAATATAGATTCTTCCATCTAATTTTTTAAAAATACTTCTAGTCTTAGTCTGTAAAGTCTGATTTCTGAATACTTATTCCTGTTACAAAACAAATTGCTTCATTATAATATTGCTTGAGCTACTCATTAGTCATTCATTTGAAATTACTTTAAATCCACTTTTATTTTCCTTCTAGAGAAACACCACATTTTTCATGAGTGGAAGAGAAGCAAGGAGTTTCTTCAGTGGGATACCATTAATCAGAACATGCATTCTTGTTATTCAGCCATTTAATGAATCCTCACCACGACAAAGCCCTCACTGGCTTCAGCAGCTTTATCTGAATAAGAACTTGAAGCATTTATTGCTTGGCAAATATTATTACAACAGGGGATAACTATACATTCCACAAAACCAAACCAAAACAAAACCAACAGAAACAACCAAAAACCAAACAAAAACAACAAAACCAGAAAAAAACCCCAAAGCCCAACAAAATAAAAAAATCAAACAGCCCAACAAAACCAAAAAAGTAGGCCAAAGCCTGTAGCCCTGAGAGTGTTCATCCTTGACACAGCCAGCTTCAGTTGGTCCCTCATTTGTGTATATAGTAACCAGCCCCAAACAGATCGAGTAAGGGCAGCCCCTGCTGTTAAACTTCCAGTTCAGCATATTAAGACCATCACAGTCTTAGCTCTATAAAAAGCCACATGGAATTAGTTCAAGATCTTTCCTTGCCATTAGGAAAAAATAGCAGATGGCATTGAGTCCTTCTCTAAACTGCTGGCTGAGAAATGGTAGAGGGACCACAGGAGGTAAGACAACACCCCATGGCAGGGCAGGAGGCTCCTCGGTGAAGAGCTTTGAGAGAGTTCAGATGCAAGTTCAGCTTTAGTGACTTCTCTCTGCAGGGAGCTGGAGCTCTCCAAACAGCTGGGATGAATAAGCAGATGAGAAAGAGGTGGCACCAAAGGGAAAAATCTGTCCCTATTTAAAACAGGTGAGAACTGAGATTAATGACAAAATTCAAATTAAAACAATAAGGCAAACAGCTTCAGATTTTGAAAAATTAACTACAGAAGGCTTGAATATATCGCCAAAACTCATTGCTGAGGGAAGCTGAAGTGTGTGACTTTATAATTAAACAGGAATTAATCAGTGTCAAAAAATAATGAATCCATGGATGAGTGATACTGCCTCAGCTGTCAAGATATGAAAATGAGGGCAAAGGAGATTATTTACCCATGACTTCATGCAGTCAAATACACTTTTGACATCCAGCAGTGCCAGAGGTTGTACCTCTCTGTTCCTTCCCTGCTTTCTCTCTGCAGATGTAGCTCTCTAGCCAACCTCTTCATGCAAGTGCATGGCATCCAAATGGTCTTTACCATGATAAGAGACACTTACAAAAAACTCAACAAAGAAATTACTAATTAAAAAAGCCCAAACAACCTGTTAATTCTGGTATTACAATGTGTGCTTAAATAATACTCCAGGGCTCTTCACTTAAAGAAAAGTGAAGGAAGGTCCTGCTCAGCCCACCAAAAAATTTTGGCTCACCTGTCCTCTTGTTTTTCTTGCAAGACAGGAAGAGATCTTGGTTCAACAGACAACATAGACAGACACAAAAGGTACAGAACACAGCTATCTGTTGGAATCCAGGGCACAGGGAATATTTCCCTGCTTGTATTAGGGAGCCCTGACCCCCAGTCAGACACTGTTTTTAACCTTTGTCCCAGGAAAAAAATTGCTAAAGCTTTNCAAAGAACTCACGGAGGGAACCTCCTTCAAGGGCCCTGGAGGTAGGTTCCCAGCAGGTTGTGGGGGGAACAACAGCCAAAAAACCTCCCACAGCTATCATCACATGAATGAGGCTCTTTAGGCTAATCTAGAGCAGCCTAAATTACAGAGGAAGGTTAGATTATGGAAATAAGCACTCTGTTTATAGTCCTGTTCCTCACCATCTTGGCTTTTGTGATAAATCCAAGTGATGCAGCAGTGGTTTCCCCAACAGCTTTGCTAATGAGCTGCAGTGCTTGAACTGCCAGGGAAGGACAGAGCAGGCATTAAATGCACAATACAACACTAACAGCAGCCAGGTGCTGGTGACAAGATGGGCACAGCCTGGTGTCCCTCTTCTCAGCATAAAATCTTGGAGCATTTCTTTACCTTTTCATGCTTCTGAATGTAGAGATCCCCTACATGTCAGCACGATTTAAAATTATTGCTTAGAATCACAGAATGGTTTGGGTTGGAAGGGACACAAAGATCATCTAGTTCCAACCCCACTGCCACAGGCAGGGACAACTTTCACTAGACCATGCTCAGAGCCCCATCCAACCTGGCCTTGAACACCTCCAGCGGTGGTGCATCCACAGCTTCTGTGGGCAACTTGTTCCAGGTTACTTACCTAGCAACACTCAGCTTTGCTCCCTTCTTTGAGATGTGTGTCATCTCATTGTGTGTGCAAATAAGGTTAAGCCTGATTAACATGAAACATTGAATCAACTAAAGAAAAAAAAAATTTGTCAAGAATTGAAACAGGCTGCCCAGTGAAGTGGTTGAGTCACCGTCCCTGAGCCAGGCAAGCAAAAAAAGGCATCTATCAAAGAGAATGGATTTCTTATTCTAAAAATAATGAAAACAGTGTTTGGTTTGAGGTTCATATTCAGTGTTATCCTACACCTTTCACTGCCCTTATTCATGAAGGCCACCAGAATTAACTTTGGGTATTAGTGACCTTAAGCTGAGAATTCATTCCACAGCCATAATGAATTGGAAAAAAAATGCCAAACACTGAAGATCATGCTTTGGGTTGGAAGGGATCTTTAAAGGTCATCCAGTGCAATTCCTCCTGCAATGAGCAGGGACATCTTGAACTAGATCAGGTTGCTCAGAGCTCTGTCCAACCTGACCTTGAATGTTTCCACGGATCGGGATCTGTCCGTCCCCCAGCATGTATTGGCACCAGGGGTTGCCCCGACCCAGGTGCAGCATCCTTCATTTGGTCTTGTTAAATCTCAGGAGATTCCCATGGGCCCACTTCTCAAGCCTGTCCATGTCCCTCTGGATGGCATCACATCCTTCAGGTTTGTCAACTACACCACTCAGCTTAGCATCATCTGCAAATTTTCTGAGGGTGCACTCGATCCCATTGTCTATGTCATTAAGATATTAAGCAACACTGATCCCAGCATGGACCTCTGAGAGACTCCACTTGTCATAGATGTCCATCTGGACATTGAGCCATTGACCATTACCCTCTGGATGTGACCATCCAACCAATTCCTTAGCCACAGAACAGTTCACCCATCAAATCCATCTCTCTCCAATTCAGAAAAGGTTGTTGCTGGGGACCCTGTCAGAGGCTTTACCATAGTTCAGATAAATGACATCTGTAGCTCTTCCCTTGTCCACTGATGTAGCCACTCCATCATAGAAGGCCACTGGGTTGGTTAGTCAGGACTTGCCCTTGGTGAAGCTGTGCTGGTTGTCTCAAATTGCCTCCCTGTCCTCCATGTGCCTTAGCAGAGCTTTTAGGACAATCTGCTCCATGATTTTCCCAGGCACAGAGGTGAGGCTGAGATGTTGGTAGTTCCCAGGGTCCTCCTTTCTACCCTTTTTAAAGATGGGTACTATATTTCCCTTTTTCCAGTCACCAGGAACTTCACCTGACTTTTCGAGTATCACGGGGAGTGGCTTGGCAACTACATCAGCCAATTGCATCAGGACTCTGGGATGCATCTCCTGGGATCCCACAGACTCATGCACAATCAGATTCCTCATGTGGTCAGAAACCTGATCGTCGCTAACAGTGGGAAGCATGTTGCTCCTTAGTTCCTGTCTTGTGGTCCACTCACTCAAGAGGTATGGGAAGACAGTCTGTCAGTGAAGACTGAGGCAGAAACATTGTTGAGTACCTCAGCTTTCTTCTTCAGCTGTTGTTACCAGTGTGTCAGCCTTGTTTGTCATGAATGGTTGAGTTTCTTTGACCTTCCTTTTCTGGCTGAGATATCTACAGGGGCCCTTCTCGTTCTGTGCATCCCTTACAAAGCTGGGCTCCAGCTTTGCCTTGGCCTTCCTCACCTCACCCCTATACAGCCAGACTGTGTCCCTGTACAGCCAGACTGTATCTTTATACTCTTTTCAGAACACCTGCCCATGTGTTTCCTGCTCGCCCTTTAGTTTAACCAGCATGTCCCAGCTCAGCCATGCCAGTCTCTTGCCTTCTTTGCCCAATTTCTTGCTCCTGGGAAGCTCAATCTCTTCCACTCTCTGGAAGGTGTCCCTAAAGATCTACCAGGTCTGTACTGCTTCCTTGTCCCTGAGGGCACTTTCACAGAGGGTCCTATTTACTAACTCCTTGAAGAGCTGAAAGTTGGCTTTGCTGAAGTTTGCTTTCCTAAAGCTGAGGGGCCTGACTTCACTGCTGACCTGACCCATATATCTCAGGACTCCAAACTCCACCAGCATATGATCACTGCAGCCGAGGCTGCCTCCAATATTGACATCCCAGAATAGCCTGTTTGTGTGGGTGACCACCAGGTCTAATATCACATCCCCTCTGGTAGGGCTGGCTATTACATGGGTCAGGAAGTTATCCTGCATGCATTCCAGGAGTCTCCTGGATTGCCTATAGCCACCATGCAACTTCCCCAGAAGATTTCAGGGCGGTTCCAGTCTCCCTGCAGGACAAGAGCCTGTGAGCACAACGCCTCCTGTAGCTGGAGCAAGAAGGCTTCATCAATAGGCTCCCCTTGATTCAGGGCCTGTAGGCACCAACACAAGTTTCTCTTTGCTGCCTTGGTCTTCTCTGGTTCTTATCCCAGGCTTTTGACCTGCTCATGTCTGTTCTAGAGACAACTCTCCACACTCAATCCAGCTCTTGGTGTAGAGGACAGCCCCACCACTTCTCCTTTCTCCCCTGTCCCTTCTAAACAGCCTGTAGCCATCAACAGTCACACTCCAGTCATGGGATTCATCCCACCAAGTTCCAGTAGTGGATACATTTCCAGTGGCTTGCAGCTGCTCCTGTCTTCCCATGCTGCCTGCTTTGGTGTAAAGGCACCTCAGCTGAGCTGTTGGCTGTGACATTTTCCTAAAGAAACATCCCTTAATTCCTGTGAGATACTTCACTGGTGTTTCCCTGTCAGGGATGTCAGCCAAGAACAAATTCACCTTGCAGTTGTTTATACTTCAGCAGACCATGCCAAGACCATGCTGTAGACATTTAGCTGGCTGCTGACAGATGTCTCTAGCAATAAGAATGAGGAGAATCTGCTCTGGAAGTGTGACTCTGCCATTTTTCATTAGTCATTCACCAGGTCACCCAGGCCCTCCAGCAAATCCTGCAGGAGCGCCAAGACCATGAATGTTTTAATCAAAGATTTGATACACACACTGAAGACATGAGATAATATCTGAGTTCCTGTAGTTGAAAAAACAATGTTCCTTTTTCAGGTTTTGTTTGGTTAGTTATTTGGTTGGTTGGATTTTTTGCATTTCCTTATAAAAATGCACCAATCCCTTTGTGGTTTTGATTAGTGATGTGGCTTTGCAGGTATATAGCTATGGTATATAACTGTCTCTGGCTTCATGAAGATCTCTTTCCTAGGTGCTACTTAGTTAGAGACTGTGTATTATGTGGTACTTGTCAGCACTGAATTTCATTTATCACATTATCACCTCTCATAACATGCCAGAGATCCTTCTGGAACTCTGCAGCTTATTTTTCTTTTCACTGTCTTGAATAATTCCACATTATTGTCACCACATTATTTTCCACTACCTTTTAGGAATACACTCAGCAGCACAGGTTCTTCTGGGTCACTGAAAACCTGATCATTTATGGCCTCCTTGCTGGTAAATTATTAAAACAAACTATAAAATTCCTTATCCCAACAAAACTCAGTTTCTGTAAGGATCTTTAGTGAGTGACCTATGAAGAGCTTGTGGAAAACCATGTACGCTGTAAACTGGAGGACTATTCATGACATGCTTGTAGACACTGCCAAAAAACACACAAAACCTTCTTTACAAAATACCTCTTATTTATCACCAGCACTGCTGTTCCTCTCAGCTTAAGGACTCACTGTCAGACTTAGGTGCCCCACTGTTCCCTATATGCCTCCAAGACTCCCTTAGAAAGACAACTCACATTTGTACAACCTCCTGTGCTTGGCTATCAAGCCTACTTTTAGATGCAGGCACCACACTTTGGTCTGGAGCTGGTAATACCACTGTGGAGTTCGGAGTAATTACCATCTGGTCCTGTTCATCTGTGGTTATCGATTTAATTGACAAGAATATAATTTAACTTTTCTGGTTTAACTCTGCTGTCTTTTGGCACAAATCTAGCAGGCTTCTTGCTCCTGATGGGTTCAATGACCGTAACATTTTCACTCCTATTTATCACAACATTTTAAAGTTTTGATAGTTTTACATCATTTTTATGCTGTAATTGGTGTAACAGCAGAGGAACTTTAAAATTTCTTTTAAAATTGAAACACTGTAATCTGTAATCCAGTGAGTGGAATATAGTTTTACTCTGCCTGTACACTGAAGAGAATGCTACTGCTGAGTTCAGTGACACAGTCAGGATAAATACTCCTCTCAGCTTTTCTTTTTCAGCTAATAGCACTAAACAGGAAAAAGACACACACTACCAATTAGGTTTCCCTAGCCCCAAAACCTATGCAAGCTACACAATTAACATTAAAATACATACATTCTAAAAATATTTGAAGTTTGCTTTACTTCATCACATTTGGCAGCCTGTTGCATTTTGTCTTCCACCAATGGTCTAGATGGCAAAATTCCCATGAGTGTTTAGAGAAACAGAAAAGCCAACCAAATAATTCAGAGCTTTGTGGAATTGGATGTTGAATTAGTAACTGAAAAATGCCCTTTTACACGTGGAACTGAGGTGCTGTATTGCCCTCAGCCTGCCCATTCACAGAAGTCTGGAGAAGTTTTAATTCCATAAGGCTATGCCTCCAGACAACAGTAATTTTTAATGTTGAACAAGAAATACTTGGAGACGGAGTGTGGAAAAAGAAGTATTTATAGAAAGTATATAGTAAATATATGTCAACAAAAGCTACATTTCAGAGTATCAGTGTTGATTCCTCCATGAGTTATAAACAAGAAATTAAGCCATGCCTGCATGATTCATAAATAAATGTTAACTCTGTCCCTACAGTTTCCACCCTTGCTACAAGAGCCACATTACAGAGTAAGCCAATTCCTCTGATTTCATTTAACAAATAACTTATTTATGTCCAACATCAGCCCCATTCCAAAGCTTAGGGCAGAGCTCTGACAGCAGTCTGAGCTGCATTCACCCCTGGTGGCAAATACAATAAATATGACAGCAGGAACATCCCTGCTAAAAGGACCACGTATTAAAAAAAGCCATGGCAGTTATTCCAATAGCAGCCTATCTTCATTTCCAGTAACAGCTACTCACCTACCTCAGGACCACTCACACTACTTGTAAAGTCAGGCAGGTCTGTGGAGTGCAAATTTTACAACATCAACTTAATACAGTTAATATATTAATACTAGTTTCCAAGTATAAATTAAAAAGTATCTTTTATCTATCAAATTTCAGAGGAAAGACGCTGGTGAGCATTTGAACGTGGAGCCAAGTGTTTCCTATCCTTGGTGTGACTCCTAGAGACACACATAACCCCACACATGGAACAGATGTCGTGACATAAAAGGTTCATTTTTTAACTTTGCAATTTTTCAGGAAAGCATTACCTAAATTCAAAGGCTTTTCACCCCAAAATGAAAATGCCTATAAATTGAGTTAAAAATCCACATTTCCTCTGCTTCCCCCATTTCTTTCACCAGCCTTCATCTGTTCATTAATTAGCCAGGGGTTATTTTCTAGCTTTATGACTTTCAAAGTAGCTTTAAAATTTTTCTGTCCTCTGATGGGATTGAATTTCTTCTGGCAGAATTTTTGGAAAGAAGGAAAAGGGAGGGCAGAAGGGCAGCAAAGGAATGAATGCATATAAACTTCTCCAATTCTTGAAATGTGTAAGAAATACACATCTGGTTCAACATCTATGACATCCATCTGTTTTAATATAATCAGCTGGAAGATCTTCTGATAAAAGTGGGATTTTCATGATTTTCATTTGTTTTTCATCCTCTTTCAGTAGATACAATATTTCCTGTGGTTATTACCTGCAGTGAAGATGATGAGCAAGCTGCTTTTTCCTTAGGACTGACACTTCCCCACACTGTCTGTGACTCAGGGCAGGGAGGGTACCCAGAGATTCCCCAGCCAGACGCTCAGCAGGGCAAGTAAGACCTGACCTTTTCCTGGTAGTGGGAGCTTCATGAACTTTTCCCTGCGCTTGGGCTGCTGCCAAGTTGCCACACTCATTATTTATGTGCTAGTTTGCCCACAGCAAGTTGCTGGCTTGGTTCAGCTCCGCTGACGTAAGGCGAACACAGGGAACGTCGTCTGCAAAAACAGAACAAGAGTCTGGAGGAGCCGAGAAATGTTTGTATGCTTGGGACTTCAAAGTCTAAGAGAGTTTGATTTTGTACTGCACATGTGGAAGACTTAAGTGTAACATGGTAAGTTCTTTGAGCGCTGCCTGGTAATGTTACTCTAAATAACCTGCAATCTGACTGGCTGGAGGGGAAAGTTATTCTTTTCAGGTGCACGCCTGTATAAAAAACCTCTGGAACGTGCATCCACCCGCAGGAAACTTCCCATGCCCTCTGTCACATCAGGTACCCACACAGCTGCCCAGCTAACCTCCTCTGACGTGCCTTTGTGTTCCTTGCTAACAAACAACAGAAATACCTTTGTCTGAATTCTTGTATTTCAGGTCAGCTCTGTGAGCCAACAGAATCCAGCTCTCTGTTTCGTGCGGAGTGACCGTCACTGCTGGCTTGAGGTACTTGGGTGTGTTTACCTTGTAGATTCAAATATCACAGAGATTTGCTATAGGGATGTTCCTAACACTGACATTTCCCTTATTTCCTAGCATTTGTATTGTTGGTGTTTATTTTGTTTTTTTAATTTAGTGCATGGTAACATGAGAATATTGCATGAGCTCTAAAAAACAGATGTTAATGTATGGTACAAGTATGGTTAAGCCCGATCTTGCAAAGAACAGACTGCAATTGCATTTTCCATGTGAGCAAATGAAATTGGCTTTTGCCCAAATATTTCAACTAACACAGACCACACTGAGCAACTCTGTGCTGAGATGAAACACATTTCAGCAGAGTTGTGTTTACAGCTGAAGACCAAGTGACACAGCACTGCTCACTAACCTACTTTTTTTTGGCCACGTAACTGGATATTAAAAACTCTTTCCAAGCAATTGATTTCAGCAGTTTAAGAGGCACAAAGTTTATTCTCATAAGGGGTAAACTGTTACCTTAAGGTTTATCATCATCTTACAATTTGCCCCTAAGTGTTACCTTGCTAATTTTATGTAATATTGTCAAATAGATATATTTTTGTGAATTACCCTTTCTTCCTTAGGTTCTGAAGAAATGAAATGTGATTTTCTAAGTTTTGTTCACAACAGCTTAAGATATTAATGAAGTCAATACTGGTTTTAAAAATTCTGAAAGAATTTAGATAATTATTTCCCAACAAGACTAATTTGGAAAAAAACCTGTCTGCTAACATTCAGAAAGAGCCAACATTTTCTAAGGGAACAGATTTTGCTTGCAACATTATCAAACCAATATTCTTTTAGAGATTTTTAGTAAAATATGGATCAGAAAATTGTAAAAAACAGTGAGAAATGTTATTTTTTGTAATTCTGTGAGCACAGCAGCAACTTGAACATATTACACACAGAGAATGCAATAATGCAAACACCACCTATTTGCAAACAGCTTCTCAATTCACTTGTGCCTGTAGCCTTCAGGAACAGTTTGTCATTTAAAATGATAAATAAAGCTGTGCATCATTCAGGCCAAGACACTAAGATACTTGAATTCTTGAATTTATATGACTAAAACTGTCCTGTAGTTTGCAGCTAAAAAAAGACTAACTTCTATGAAATGTCATTGAATAATTATGGGAGTGGAATGAACATGCATATATATATATATATACACATATATACACAGTTATAAACCCCTTTCTGTTTAGCAAAAGCTACACCTCTAAAAGATATTACTATAGCAGCCAGAAGCTCCAGCCAAAAACCAGAGCCCAGTGTGTCAGGTGACATACAAACATAGACTGCATAGTGTTTATCCCCCCAAATCACCACCTAGGAGCTCAGGTAACTTATGGACTTAAGGACCACACCAGCAGCAGGGTAACCACTGGTGTGGATTTTAGGCCTCCTGATCATTTTAATGAATTTAGTAAAACCAGCAAGGTTTCTTTATAAATATTTAAGCGGACTCCCATTCTAGGGGAACTCAAAGGACAAAGTGAGGGAAAGCATAATGATTTTTATTTTGAAAATGTAACGTAACATGTCTAATTGAGTTAGAGCTCAGTCAGAATGAGTGACAAATAGGGTATAGATATATATCAGGATCAGAGATACAATTTTATTTGCTGCAGGTACTTAATAGCTGATCAACAAATTTGTATTTATTAAGCATGTTTCCAAGCTATTTTCTGGAATTCACAGCCACCACAGCCAACTGAAATTTTGGCCTGTTGTAGTAAGAACTTGTTTAAGCAAGAAAAAAAAATACAGGGGGATCACTTTCCACCCAAACTGACAAATTAACAGTTTACTCATTAAACAAGCCTTCTGGTTTTATACATAGTAGAGTACGGGACAAGGTAAAGCTTTCTCCTGCTTTTTAGTTTCAGGATTGGTTTTTTCACTTAAATAGCACAAATCATGCTACAAGAGCCTTACAAAAAACCCCACCAAAACACTCACCCCAAAACCCCCAAATTTGAGAATGTAGTGCTCTGCAGGTTTCAACACAAAATGTTCAGAAGACTGTGTCTTCAACCAAATGTTTTCTGGCTGTAGCCATCCCCAGTTCTGATAGATTCTTCTCTTTTCATTATGTACCTTCCCAATTGCACAAGTCTGAAAATATTTTTCACAGAGATTTCCTAAAACATTAAAACATGAGCAGATTTTATTCTAGTTTAAGGCACGAAAAGGAGACATTGCTCAAATACAGAAGCCTACTTCTGCTTAAATGAAAAAAAACATTGCTGTTGGAAGGAGGCACACATGTGGAATGTGAACATGGATGCACTCACTCATGTCAGGGAATGCAGTGGCTGCACCATTAACTTCAGTCTCTTACCTACCTTCATTGAACCTCAAATCACACACCATGGGGGAAAGCCAGATCTTGTTACTAGCCACATGGAGGCCCTCTGAAGAAAAAAAAAAGCAGAAATTGATTTAAAGCACTTTAAAGCACTCTTTTCTCTACCAGTACAAAATCACTGCCAAGACGGAGCAAATGCAGTGTCAGAGGAACTAGAACAGAAATCCTGTCCTTGTGAATAAACAGAGCAGCAATAAGGAATATATCAGGGATCAGTAGAATTGCAATGGTATCAATATCACGTGCAAATTATACCACTCACTTAAGTCAGCAGTCACACTGCTCTTTAAAAAATACCTGCAGGTATTGCTAAACATCTTGGCCACTGCCAAAGATTTACCCCTTCCAGTGAGGATATATAAAACAGCCTTCTGCAGTATGATGCAACCCAAATGATACAACACTGTCTGCAGTGCCTGTGGCTGGAGAAATCAAATGTGCAGTCTCAAGAATAAGCAGAATGGATAAATGCTTTTATCATGGATAAAACCACAGCTCACTCCAGCCATCATGTTATGTGGGAAAGGTGAACATGTACAGCCTCTGGCCAGAGCAAGTTATGAACCTTTTGTTTTTTACATATAGATGTGTCTGTCTATATGTCTATATCCATATATATTTTTTTTCACACACTCACAGATACATGCATATACATAGGTGCTTCACTGAAGAAAAGTCTAGTCAAACAAAGAATTTCACTGACCTATGTCTCTCCAAGCAAATCTATATCAAGTCCTGTTCCTACTTTTATTGATGCCAGCTAGTATCAATCAGTTCCTTCTTAGATGGGGTGCTGTCCTGTACCCTGGGGATGCACAGAGAGAATGATCCAAAAAGCCTTATGGATTCAGTCTTCTCACTGCAATGATTTCCTGACTGCCATCTGCATATTCTGCAGTTTGCTGCATTTCAGTGTAACTGGGTTAGCTCTTCTGCAGGAAAAGACAGGGAAGAGAAGGCAACTCTATGCAAGGAGACAAAATCAAGAGCACTGACTGCAGCAAATGAAACAGTTATATCTCTGGAATCATAAGTCCCAAGTTTTTTGAAAATAGCAAATTACATAGATAAAAAGTCACAGATACTAAAAGACAGTTATCTTTCTCAGCTATTACTTCATTCTATAAGAGTAGCTCAATTTTCAGGCTGACTAGTGGTATCAATTCAGTGACACAATGCTAAGCTTCTGCATAAATGATGAAATAAACACAACAATAAAAATGATAAATGAGAGAGAATGAAAATTCTGACAGCATTACTACATTCCCAGAAACAGCTCGTACCACGCAGTGGAGTGGGGATGTCACATCTCATCCTGTTTTTGCAATCCATCACTGAAAAAAACTCCAAAAGACCACCAAAGGCCACCTAAACTAGTCATTGTCTTTTCCCAGTCATATTTCATATGAAGAGTGTGCCTGCAAGATTTTATAACATTATTTTCCCCCTTCTGTTTCAGCTCTTTTGCCATGATCTCTGCACAGCAGCCACCATTCCCCAACAAAATTCAAAGGACAATGGACTGCCAATCCGAGGAAGAAGAAACCTGTGAAGAGCAGTATGACTCTGAAAACTGCACTTGCAGCTCCAAGAATGCAGAATCTGACCCAGGTTTAATCCAATTTAAATACTGCAATTGCTATGGCATGCTAGCATATCATACTTTGATTTTTGTCAGTGGTTATAATATGCATTGATTGGGCTGGCACTGTTGAAGCTGTGGTATTACAGATTTCAACAGGCTAAACTTCTCTAACAGCTACTAAGGATTCCAGGCAGGCATCAGTTAAAATCCCTGCAATCCAGAGCAAATTCTTCCCTTGCAGTTAATTCTAGGTATATCATTGCAGAAGTTCAATCATTCAGAATAGTGTCCTTGTTTTCAGTGAGGTCAGATGGAACAGCCTCAGCACAGATCTGAAAAACCTCAGCCACGAGCCTCCTTCCTATGATGAGACACTCTAGGACAACTGTAGCACTGACTTGCTGAACTACATTGTGTATGACAACACAAAAAGCATCTTACAACCCTCCTTCTGTGGAAGGATGCTTAAAAAACATTAAGAAAGAGTTAAGTTTTCTTCGATGTAGTATGTAAATCCTAAGTCCTCATGTAAAAAGCAGCTTGCTGTTCTAGAGCTGCTGGCCTCACAAACGAAATTTACAGCACAAACACCAAAACACAAGCTAACTTGGTCCTAAAAGTCTTTTAGCTGTTATTAGCAGAGTTTTATATTTGAAAGGCTCATTTCTATCTCTAAATTGCTCATGTGAATACCTAAAATAGCAGGAAATGACCATTGTTCCTTTCACTCCCTGGCCACTCAGACTGTCTGGTTTTGGACAGCAACTAGTCTTCACTGGAGGGATGGTCCAGCATTGGAACAGGCTGCTCAGGGACGTGGCAGAGTGACCACCCACAGAAGTGCTCAAAAGATGTGTAGGTGTGGCATTTGGGGACATGTTTTAGCAATTAACATAGTGCTGGGTTGCTTAACATTGGATTTGATGATCTTCCAGATCTTTCCCAACCTTAACAATTCTATGATTCAGGACCAATGTCCTGAGAGCTCTTCTAGTCCATGTGTCCACATACTGTTTTTGTAAAACACTTTTTACACTTTAACAAGTTGCACATACACCCATGAAATTTCAACTTTTCTCTCACAGGCTTACCAGTAACTCTTAAAATACTGCAGAACTGGGTTCCTAGAGTTTCACACTACTTTGATAAGGAGCACTATACATACGTTGGCCACCAGATTGTCATTCAAGAGTCCATAGAACACTTTGGAGCCGTGGTATGGCCAGGGGTAAGTACACAAGACCACATGCAGAAAGGTCACGTGACACAAGAGCAAACCAGGACAGCAGCACACAAATATTAAGGAAGCTTTCTTAGATGACACTTCTGACAACAGAAGTTTCCCTATGCAGAATGAAGTCCTTCAGCAGAAAGCTCGGCCTTAGGGTAATCTGCCAGTTCATGCCAAAAGGACTATGGCACCAAAGCATTTGTACATTGAATGTAGAGATTGAAAAAAAATTCAGTAAGGGATCTCAGGAAGAAACATTCAGCTTCCTCCATGCCTCCAATCAGTCACTGGTGGAAAGTAAATAATCAGCAGTACGGAAAGGAGGCTGAAAAAGAAAACTGTAAGAGACTAAATAAATAAAGGATGTCATAATGATTAAATATGCTTCTTTTAAAGAAAAGGCTAAAACAGTTTCATTACAGTATGGAAAAATCATACTTGTAAGCAGTTCTTCAGTCTCTGCTTCTCCTACTCTTAAAACCAGAATTTTATGCAGACTAAGAAAACTGCCTTTGAGGGAAGAGAGAGTCAACTTATAAAGACAAGAAAATTAGGATTTCAAAAGTTTTCAGATTCACATTTATTTAAAAAGCTCACAAGAAAATGGCAGACAATTTCAAAACAATAGAGAGAGAGCATATGGGTAGGTGAAACAGTATCTTATTTTGAAATGTCAGATCATCAATTCGCACAGTAATTAAGTGTCAGAATGCAGATGGTAAAACTCTCCAAGAAAATTGAGAGGTTGCACAAATTGGACCGGTGATTCATTAGCTGTCAGCTTTCCCAGAGCAGGTAGACAGTGCTGCATTATGAAAAGCACAAGAGTTAAAACAGTAACACAATTCTAAAGGAGAGAAGCAAAAGGGGGAAGACAGTTTCTTTGGCATCAGTTTATGTTGTTAATAAACAGCCCACTTATATTCTACTAGCTGACAAAATCTTTACAAAGGCCTGATAGTATTTTCATACAGTGCTGTTTTGTTTTTTTCAAAGGTTATACTATTATCAATAAACAAATGTTGAGTTTGTAAATAATCAATTTTTAATATTTTCTTTGCTAAAAAATTGAAACAAAAAAAAAAGGTTTTTCAAAAATCTCTGCTGAAGCCTAAATTTACTTTATGATAGTGGTAGTATAGCATAACATTTATGATAATAAACCAGAACATTACTTCCTACATATTGTTAAACATTGCTGTTCTGACTGTATGGTTCACATCTTAACACTGCCCATCCTTGTGGGTCCCTTCCAACTCAGCTTATTCTGTGATTCTGTCTTGAGTTGTCAGAGGACTCATGTGGAAGTGTGTAGTAAATCCATATCACATAAACTTAAAACTAAACTGCTTTAGTTTTTTTTATATAAAAAAACCAGGATGCATCACAAATCTTCCCATCTTACATTTTTGTTACACCCTTCAGTGTTACTCATTATACTAAAAAAACACAACACCCTTGTATAAAAACATCTAATGAATTTTTGTGCAACTTAGCTGTTACCCTCTTATGGATATGTGTTAACCATTTTAGGCACTGGCTTTATCTCAATATCTGGAATCAAATCAAGAACAATTCAACCTCAAAGACAAAAAAGTTTTGGAAATTGGTGCTGGAACAGGCTTGCTTTCCATTGTGGCCTGTATCTTAGGTTGGTAAATTTGTATTTCCTTTTGGATTTCTAGTGAATGATGATCTAGCTCTGCCATTGTCACTTTAAGGCAATGAAACAACAGTTGAAGTAAACTTTGTCACTGTTTGGTTTTGTTTGTTTTTTTAAATGAAAATTATTGTAAAATACTGTTCTGTTAACTAAACTACCCTAGTTATTGGGGAGGGGGAGCCTGGATGAGTTATGTAGATAAAGCTTCATACATGTTCAACTACATCCCTATGAATTTTGCCCTGTCTCAAGTGAAAGGGATGAGAGGAAACCCCCCCTAAGTCATTCCAGCGGAGTTCAGATTTGATATTAGAAATTTTTTTCCTTTTATGGAAAGGGTGGTTAGGTACCCTTGGAATAAGTTGACCAGGGAGGCGGTGGAGTCACTGTCTCTGGAAGCATCCAAGAGGCATCTGGATGTGGCACTTGGGGATATGGTTTAGGGGTGATTATGGTAGTGCTGGGTTCATGGTTGGACAGATGATCTTGAAGGTCTCTTCCAACCTTAGTAATTCTGTGAATTGAAACAAACTCATGTTTTCTTTAGGAGCTCATGTTACAGCTACTGATTTGCCTGAAGTTCTTGAAAATCTCTCATATAATATTTCAAGAAATACACAGAACTTGAATATGCACAAACCTGAAGTGAGAAAACTGGTATGGGGAGAAGGCCTCAATGAAGACTTTCCTGTATCAACTTACCATTATGATTTCATACTGGCAACTGATGTTGTGTACCATCATGGAGCTCTGGACCCCCTACTAGCAACAATGGTGTACTTTTGTAAGCCAGGAACAGTACTACTATGGGCAAATAAATTCAGATTCAGTACAGACTATGAATTTTTGGAAAAAGTTTGCAATATATTTAACACAACCATTCTAGCAGAATTTCCAGAATCAAATGTCAAGCTGCTTAAAGCCACAGTAAGAAAGAATTAAAGAGAAAACTATTACTGATCTTGATTTAGTGGCAGCACCTCAAAGATTGGAATGCTTTCCAAGATTATGTTGCACCTTCTGTGCATTTATGGTTGTAAAGTCGCAGTTGCATCTAAGTTTTGCATTGCAAGTATAAAAAAAACCAGCAAGGCAAATGATACAGCAGTTTGTCTCTGGTTGATATGACCTGTTCAGACTGACCAACTCTCCTCCACTGAAGGAACAATGTTAGTAAGAAGGCTTTAACAAAAAGCGTTGATCTTCTGGGCGGCACTGAACCTCTGCTGTTTGTAAGCTGCTTTCTTTCAGCAAGTTTTATTTAGGTACTCATCCAGAAACCAATACAATTTTTAGCTTCAGTATTTTTATTCATTATAAAAATCTTTTGAAGTATCAGAGTGAACATGGTAGTTTTTTGATCTTCAACTTCGCACATTTATTCTGCTGTATTTTATATTTTTAACATTAATAAACATCTATGTATAGCTTTACAGTATCTGATCAACATGTAATTGTCTGGCACTTTTATACATGTATCAGCCTGTCCTGATACTCAGCTTCACCAGGATTCCCAAGTTTGCCTGAAATCGCTCCAAAATGAAGAGTTTTGAAAATTTACAAGAGTACCTATGCATCAGCAATTCTGAGAAACATTGTAACCAGTTTGAGAGGTTGAATTTTTCTTAAAAACATTAAATGTAAACTCTTGCAAACAATACAGGTGTCCATTATTTTCATCTAGTAAGTAAGATTTTTAGCTACTCTTGAAGTAGCTTTAAGGCCTTCATACAATTGAAATTAAGATCAAACATGTTAAAATTCAGTGTACCATAAAAAATACAGAACTTTTACAGGTTTGCAGTTAAAAGTAACAATTCAGAACATAACATGCATGCAGTAATTCTTTCCAAACTAATTCCAAATCCTTGATGTTGGCAGTTCTGGCACATCCATTGCCAGCAATGGGATGCACAATAAGGAAACTCCCTGATGACATGAGTTAGGTTAACAGGTATTAAGCCATACCCAGGTGCCTTTACTGATAAATACACACAATTTAATAATCAGCATTCAGTAATGAAAACATGCGTTCGAATAAAAAGTCAAACTTCTCTTTCCCTATCCTGTCCCATATAAAATCATTTTAATTTTACAATTGTTGATTCTCTAGAATACACAGTAATCAGGTGGATACATGACAGGAAGCCAATTTGCAGTGAAAGTTGCACAATGAGTCCATCCAAGCAACTTCATTAGCTGAAGGAAAAAAGCACACATTAAAAAAATGAGTCTTACTCTTTTTAACATCTAAAGCTAAACAAACACTTCACTGATATCAACACTTTACTAAAAATGTCTATAATCAGAAAGACAACAGGTGGGAGATCTGGTAAGCTTTGAATTCCTCAATCCTGAAAGGGGGACCCCTCCTCCCCATAATGATCCACATTCTTTCAATGTAATGCACAAGAATTTAATCTTAGGAATTGCCATTAATGCTTCATTAAATTCTACAAGCAGTAATTATGATTAATAATAGTAAAAAAACCCCAGTGGTTAAACAGCAACATAAGGGGATTTTTACGCAGATATCTTTGACTAAGTTCTCTACTTCCTTTATGCCCCAAAGTAAGTTCCAAACAGTAAATCTGCTAAAAACAACAGTTACTCATAAACAAGTTATTCTAGAAAAAGGAGGGGAAAAAAATCACCGTTTAAAATGAAGGCTGAGTTACAAAACCTGGATAAAGTTAAAATATTACATTTAGTGCTTTCTAAAATGAGAGGAGTGCAAAAAATTCCAGAAGACTTATATCTTACTTCTGAAAGCTTACGCAGCATGAGCGCAGCGCCATTACTTGACCAAGCACTCCTTACCTGAATGCAGTTTTTTAAGTTGTCCTTTGTTGGCTTTTCTTCTGCAAGTTTTGTGGCAAACTTGAGCCCTCTTCCATACATTTTATTTACCAATGCATGCTTATAGGCAAAAGTCAAAACCTACAATGCAAATTAAAAAAACGAAAGCAATTCAGGTATTTTAATAGCTTACAAGGTTTAACAAGTAAGATCAAATTCTGTTCAGGTAGCAAAAGTGATTCAAAGTAAAACATTTACACAAGATATTTGCAGTATAACAGATGATTCACAGTAGTAGTCAAAAACATGAACTTCCTAGAGACTATTTCTGACTTCACAAACATATTTGACTTCAGAACTTATGTAACACAGATGTCACTATTTTAATTTTTTGTCACATTTCTAGTTTCTTTGGATTTTCATTCTCTACAGGCAACTGTAAGGCATATTAAAAAGATAATTAAAGAATGACCAACGAGATATATTTTTGACCCAGAGAAGCAAAAACCAAACTGAGAATTTTAATTCCTAGGTAGTCACAAACTTACTGCAGAAACAAGTATGAATGTACACAGTGAATGATATATACAGACAAAGACAGAGAAATGTACATAATTATAAACAAGCAATGAAGACAGGTAAGCATGAAGACAAGCCTCAGGTTTTAGGTCAGCTCCTCACTATTGGTAAATTTTTAAGAAGAGATTATAAAAAGCTCCTTCTTGATAATATTATTTCTAAAAAGCCAGCTTACAGTCCTTACCAATGAAGTAGTTCACGTGAGCAAATGAATGTGTCTACCTAAGACCTAATGTAAAATAAATTTAGGTTCTTAACATCCAAACACTGACAGCATTCAGGGTGTTGCAAGATGGTTCAAACCATTTCACCAGCTGCAGTATAAGAATTAGAGCAATCAAGACACTTTCATATATTCCGTTTGGAACACTTCACAGTAAACAAGATATTTTTTATTTTTTACTGAAGAGTGACATGGCAGTAAAGTTGGTGAACATGGTGGTGTGTCTGTTGTTGGCAGTGTTTATGAAATCTTTTATTGAAGCTTGCTATTCATTTCCCCTCATTCATTACAACATTTTTCCTTTGCTCTGACTCCACAATAAAGGTTGAAGATTTTCCACTTAAAATATCCCATTAAGAAAAGATAACAGAAACCCTTCAAGAATGTTTAGAAACACGTTTTGCATTACAGAAAAAAAATAAAAAATTTCTCAAGAATATAAACATTAAGGAACCGGATATCTGAATCTTGCAAGGGGTGAAGAACCTGTCTAGTTTCAGCAGACTGAACACTTCCACTTAATGTTAATCACATGCACATGTCTTTGCAGGATCAATAAATAGTTAAAATATAAAAAAGAAATAAACTTAATTATCAAGCAAGTCAAGGTGTAATTTTAAAGCTTCAAGATACTATGCCAAAGTACTCAAGAGTTGCTCATTCTTCTGTCTTCAAATACTTATTTTGCTGTGTTGAAATATTCACTTAAGCTGTTGTAGCTTACAACACACACATATATGCAACAATGAGCATACAGCACCATTCACATATACAGTTTTCCAAATATTGCTATTGGAAAAATACTCTGCATGCTGCACTCTCAATCCAATCATTTTGGATATTTTCCTAAAGCAAAACACATTAGCAAACATTCCTGAGTAACTGCTTAGTGGATCCATTAGCAGACTTAGTTGGCTAAACTAAACTTAAAAGAAAAAACAACAAACTTCTCTTCTGTAAAAGATGATAGAACCACAAAACAAAACAAAACAAAACCAAAAAAAACCAACAAAAAAAAAAATCAAATGAAAAATGCATTGGAGCTCTCAGCAAATATAACATTTCCGAGGCTAACCAGAAATAATGTCACTGCTCTATGAAGAAAGCTCTTACCTGACCCTGTAAGTTTTGAATGGTTATTGAACATCAGTGATAAAGGCAGGAGCAAAGCCACTTGACAGCATTTCTTTCGTAACAGGGCTTCCTAGAGTTTTTGTGGCAAGAAAACAAAGTATTTTACGAAATACCCTTGCTCTGGCCAAATAAAAGGTTGGGTATTTCTAAGGGAGAAAAAGGTTCTCTGCTGAACCAAAAGTTGAAAACAATGCTCCAAGAGCTCTTGACATAAGACAATAATTTCTGTCTTAGTGTTTGGAAAAAAACCCCCAATCAACTGTATACAAGTTCAGCAAAACTACTAAAAATTCACTTTAGAAGTTACGAACAATGCATGAGTTGCTTTAAAATCAGAATCTGTTTACAAACAAAAGATGTTAGAGAAGAAATAGTACTTTACAACTTGTACACATATTAGCCAAATTAAGCCTTATAGACAAAATACTGCAAGCTTTATAAGATAACAGAAGTCAAGATTATGATTCCTTGATATGTGTAAGGAAAATGTAGAGTGCTAGTAAGATATAACAGAGAAAACAGCTGCTATCTGAATGTATAAAACCATCAAATAAACCTATTTGTAGTATCCAAAACCAAATTGTTAGATGAAAGAATAGTAATGACTTCAAAGTATTTGATATTATTTCATAACTATATAATGCAATAATAAATTATATAATAAATATAATGAAGGCCAGCTTTTGCATAACAAGGAATATGGGCCAGAAATTGTACAAAGAGTAATAGAAGGGTATTGAGAAAAGGCAATGCATACTTCTAGGATACTGGGGGGCAAAATCACTGTTAAGATACTTTATCCCCCAAGCTAATGGCCTGGAATACTAC
The DNA here is from genome assembly GCA_013399835.1 of Leptocoma aspasia. Classification (NCBI taxonomy): domain Eukaryota; kingdom Metazoa; phylum Chordata; class Aves; order Passeriformes; family Nectariniidae; genus Leptocoma; species Leptocoma aspasia. Next base: position 119,759 of record VXAX01007965.1, read on the forward strand.
GTGTGCTAGGAGCCAGACCCATGAAAGTGTTTGGAGATCCACCTCCTGACTAGCTGCCTAACCTGCTGCTGGCTATAAAGATGCATATTTAGGACAGTTAAATGCTGAAATGATCTCTCTGAAGACATCTGTGGGGCTGAAGTATTTAAAAGCTAGGAAACACTTTATAAAAAAGTGCATTTGAATCCAGCAACACTAAAACACCTACTGAAACTTTTCTACTATCCTAATGTTGTTACCTATGGAAACAGACTTGTATAATCAATTAATTCAATATTTACATATAGTTAAAATACTAGGTTAAACAATATAATCTCTAGGTAACATACTCCAGCTATTTGTAAGAACACTCAAGTTGTAATGTTTACAATTCCCAACAAATGAGCTTTTTCAGGTTCATATATATCTACAGTAATAAACTAGGCTTTCTTAGCTATGTTAGTTGATTTTTCTGTGCTCTATTAACTGTCCTTTTACAAATAAAAACTACATTAATAATAAAAAAATTACTTATTTTCAAGGGAGCAAGGGGAGCTAAAGGAATCAAATATCCAGCAACACATTTTTGGCACCGACTGAATAAAATCAGCCGGAAGAGAAAGCTGCATCTGACAGTGCAAACAGTATCAGGAAAAGCAATCCAGGCTAAAGATGTTTAAAAGATAAGATGGAAAGGTATGGGCCTTTTACTTGTTTTTAAACTTACTTTTAAGTGTGACTTTTTGCTTTTCCCCCACAGCTAATAAAGGCTGAGGGGCATTACATTCTAGATTGGTCATTCCCAAAAATAAACACACAACATCCTACTACTTCCCTGTAGCAGTTGTGTTTAAAACTGAGGATTTTGGCCTACAAAATTTAAAGCCACGTTCTAGGAAAAAGAACTAAAGTGCTACCATAAACATGTTAGCGTAATCAAATACTTGCTGCATAAAGCTGTCTTAACTGGAGTTTATTTGAAATGCTTTTGTGTACAAAGGGGACATAAATATTTTCTTTCATGTTTAAATGAACCTAAAGACAACAGCTGAAAGTATGAAGAAAGGCACTTACTATCAAAATTAAAGTTACTTCCCTACATACTTGCTACAATATGGCGACAAGCAGGTTACTTCAATGACAAACAGACAATTCAAAGGAACTACCAAATGCCCTGTGGTGCCCAGGTGCTACATCTGCAGAGGAGAGATGAAACAAGGAACAGTACTTTATTTACTAGAAGGTGAGAAGAAACACACAGAAGAGTGATGATGCTTCTGATTCTGCTTTAGAAACCACCTAAAAGAAAACATGGTCTCTCTTTAGTTTTCAAAAATTTACGTAGCCTTTTAATTACTGACAGCTGCATGAACTTTACAGGAAGCTTAGAACTAAACACACTTAGAGCAATGCTTCTATCTTAAGTCATATATATATATATATATATATATATAATTGAATTATCAGTGCAGTACTTAAATGCCTGATTTCCATTCTTTCTCACCCAGATGTTCCATCTTTTGAGTGCCAGTGTTACATGGCCATGTCTACATAAAAGAAGAGCTCCACATTTTCATCTCCAACACACTGCTTCAGAATAAGCTGGCTGTCTCTTGACAACTCTGCTTTGAAGGACATTCACACAAGTCTATCCCCTATTTGACTTGACTGCTCCACTTTCAATCTGTGCTGGTTTAGGATGGGCTAATTAATTTTCTTCACAGCAGCTGGTATGGGGCTTTGTTTTTGATTTGTGCTGAAAACAGTGTTGACAACTTGTTTTACTGCTGCTGAGCAGTGCTTGCAGACAGAGTCCAGACCTTTTCTGCATCTCATCCCACGCCACCAGTGAGAAGGCTGATGGTACACAAGAAGCTGGGAGCAGATACAACCAGGACAGCTGACTCCAGCTGACCAAAGGGATATCCCACACCATAAGGCACCATACTCAGCATATAAAGCTTGGGTAAGAAGGAGAAAGGGGGGAGGTTTGGAGTGATAGTGTTTGTCTTCCCAAATCATGGCTGTATACAATGGAGCCTGTCTTTCCTGGAGATGGCTGAGCACCTGCCAGCCCACCGGAAGTGGTGATTGAATTCCTTGTTATGTTTTGCTTGTGTGCACAGCTGACTGAACTTGTTTTACTGACTGAACTGTCATTTTTGCACCCTGCAAGTAGCTCTGTAGGTCTCATGACAGTCAACCAGTTTAGATTTAAATTTGAATTGTAAAACTCAAAAAAGTAGGAAAAAGAAGACAAACATACTACATAAAAAGGATGGAAGTTATTTCCATATGAAATGTTACAAAAATCTAGAGAAGTTTTGATCTTTCAGTACCAATTTAGCAATACAGAACAATCAATTTTCAGAGCAAAACCTGAATACACACTTTGACAAATCCATGGTTACGACAGTCAAAGAGTTCCTAATCTGCAGAACTTAAATCAGAGTTACTTATTCCAGGCCCAGAGCACACAGTTTAGCAATGCTATGTCTCTTGAAATAAAAGCCAAAGAGTGAAACTCCGAATAAAATGTCTATATTGGCATTCTTCCAATGGAATTATTCCCATCAGCTTTAAAAAATAAACAACAGGAGACAGAAATAAACCAGGAGTTATATGCTGGAACAAAGTATTGCATTTACAAGCAGACAGCAAGAAAATCATGTGCCAAACAATATGACTGAAGCACAAAATCTGCTACTACATGATATTATCATCAGTTAATGATTAGAGGAGATATGCTGAAAAGATGTATGTGTACAAGGACATATACATTAAAGTGAGGAGGGTAAGGACATCAACCTTCTGACCAGGCCTCCACCTAAAGCACAAGTTCTCACAGGGAGTTTAGCTACTGTCAACGAAGTTAAATGGCTTTTTTTGGTTTTTTGCTCTACTCTTATAAATCTTTCTTTTGTAACTATCTGAAGTGCTTGTTAATTTTACGTAATTATCAACAAATACCCTGGTCATTCCATCTTCCACTAAAACACAGCCATATGTAACAGTTAAGTTCAGAAACTAATTAATATCAATAGCTCAAAAGTCAAAAAGACAAAGTCTAAATTAAAAGCTACATAACTAATCACCTACAATGGATTTTTTTTCCCCCTTCTGGAATTGCTGTCTTGAATCAAGGAGAAAAAAAATTCAGCTCTCAGGATCAGGAACTCTGAAATGTCAGGGAAGTATGTGCTAATAAATATGTAAATGTAATTATTTCCAAGGGTTTCTTCCTTTACCTCTACAGACATTACTGACAGCAAAACACAAAACTTCTCTTGTCCATAGTGTGGAAGAGGCTACAGCATGCAGGACTGAACAGGGTGAGGATGCTGCACACCTCTGTGTGTACAGCTACAAGAGCGCAGAGGTTAATCGAAAATATTCCCTGGAAAGTACAGAAAGAAGCAATTCAATAAAGGAAGCAGCTTTTTTGTGGAAATCTGGTACTGTCTTACACCCTTCCCTTAACCACTACATTCACTTGAGCAGAGATGGGCTTACCATGGATTTACCAGGCTTGGCAAAATCTGTGTGGAAAAAGGTCATAAAGGAAGCACAATATACAGAGGGGACATCACGGAAAAGTAAAAGGGAAGAATGTACAAGGCTGTGCACACAAAGGCAGTGCATAATTGCAGAAAAAAACATCAGAAAACTCAACATGCAAATGAAAAATAACCTGCTCTGGTCTCTTACCTTGCTGTCAAAAAGATCAGTCCATTTTGTTGTTTCCCAGAATGTCTCTGTCAAAGCTTCTGAGCAGCTTTCATGATCCTCATCTTTGCCTTCTGCATCACTGGAAGCAGCCCCCTCTTGGGTCTGCAGATGAAGAAGCTGGTCAGCCAGCGCACTTCCCTTTCGACAAAGTGCATCCACTAAAGTACTCTTCTGTTTTTCCATTTCACTAGGGAGAAAAAAACAAACAGTATGAAAAATATTTAGAATCTTTTGCAGCTACCTCCTTAAGAACAGAAACAGTGCTAACTCAGCTTAAGCTAAAAAGTTTACAGTAGTTAGTACACACAAGGCTATTTACCATAAATTAAACTAATCATAAAAGATTACCCAAAGACACTATGCATTAAAGATACTGAATCATTCTTCTAAGTATGAATCTTCTTAGATGAGTTAAGGAAGGGGCAACTCAGGATTCTAAAAGTAAATCAGCATCTAGAAATACAGCTTTATAGTTCCTGGCATTATAAACTTAGAGTCGAATCCACCACTAACATATGCAGATATAATTCTGCTGACTTCAAAGGAACTGCATCCATTTAAAGCACCATTGAATTTGGTGTTCAATTTCAGATGTTATATTCAAAACACATGACCTAATGGATCAACTTACCAAGAAATGTTTAGAATTAAGTGTATTATGTCAAGGCTTTGCTTTTATATCAGCAATTCTAGAATTACACACAAATTTGGATTCAGGATAGCTAGAACAGACAGACAAGTTTTACAGCTGAAATCTGGTATTTTATAGATAATCAATGAAGACACAGCTCCCATTTTAAGGGCCTAACATTCAGATCTGCTGTTCTGTTACTGAAACAGCACCATGCTACACACAGCAAAATCCATCACTTATTCTCCAGACTAAGGTGTCACCTTCAAAATACTATCTTCCTAAGGATATACATACTGATAGTACAGAGGAATAATCTAAAACTAAAGGAGAACAATGGGTCTCAAAAATACTCTGAAGCATGGTCACTTTTCACAAACAAAATCTCTTGCAAGCAGTTACTTCTTTGGCTGATATAAATTTTGCCTTCCAATACAAGAATATACAGACAGAAATACAGAAATACAGACAGAAAAGGTTGCAAAATATAAAGAAAAGGCAAGTAGCATTCAAAACAGATACTTCTACTAATACTCCAGTGGTCCCTCTGATCTTAGATTAAGCTTGATACAAGAACTTAATATCCCATGTTTCTCATACATTTAAATCCTGAAAGAACCCTTGTTTATTTTATTGAATAAATAAAAAATATTGAATAAATAAAAAATTAAAAGCTTCAGTGTCCCTGCATTCTGGAGATATAATAAGAGACTATAACAATTGTGTAGTCATATTTTGCGTGTGCCACAAAAAAATTATACAAGTTATCAAAAAAAGTTACAGTCATTCCATTTCTTACATGCAGAGACAAAGTACATAGACTACAGAAATAGGATGCAGGAAAATTATTTACTGGGTAGGTACTTTTTTATAGTAGTTGCATCAGGCCTGGGATCAGTCTTCATGGCAAAATATACTGCTAATGCTGTTTGATCAATATGAGAGATTACTGTATTTGCAGCTTCAATGATTTCATCAAGTCTTTTCATTCGTTCCTAAAAGAAGAATATAAAGATGTTCAGCACTATGAAATCACACTACTTCATTGTTGATTCTACCAACATTAGGGTGATTGCAAAGCTATGCAGAATTCAACATGTTCTTTTCTCCACTTAGTTCAAATTTTGCTTAAAACATGCCAGAAAGTGTTCAAGATTTCCTGCATACTTAGTCCATTTCACTGAAAACAAATTGTGAAATATAAGGTTGGAATATGCAAAATGCAGAGTTTACAGAAAGAAAATTACCTTTCAGTACAAATGAGCTCTCTTGTATAATGCAGCAGCTATTCAATTCAAAAATAAATATAAAATCAGAACTAAATAAAAAGAAAAATATTCAAGCTAGCGGCATATGCACAAAAACCGTTTGTCTTCAAGATGAACAAAAAAGCACATGCAAACTCTTCTGTGGACAGCTCCCATTTTTGATAATGAAAGCTAGATTTAGCTGTGTCACTTTAGGGGGTTACTGTCCTCAGCTAACTGAGTCACACTGCTAGGACCAATTACCAGTCCAGAAGAGGAACAGAATAGGATGTGTGTTTGTCTCAGTAGCCACCATTCAGAATAAAACTGTTTTAAGACTCAATAAGAAAACTTAAGATGTGTTTAACTGAACAAGGCATAACTTGATGAGCAAACACACTTTGGTTACGCATACTTTCTTTTATTCTGCTGTGGGATTAAGTATGTCACAGTCAAGGGAAGCACCTTTCACTCTAATTAGAAATTTCTGCTTTTTAATACTGCGTACAGTCACTTCAAATTCAAATGTGCACAAAGAAAGACTTAGCTGTTTAGGCTACATGGGTATATTGAGACAAATCAAATTTAAGAAGTGTTAAATAACCTTTTCAGAATCCAGCTGATGAAGTCTTGCAACATACAGAGGAAGATGATTAGGAAATGCTTCTTTCAATTCACTATACATGTCAGAGGTATCCAGCCTAGAAGAGAGGAGGATATAGCATAAAAGTACAGATTCTGAGTATTTTTGTGAACTTCAAGCTGCTTCAAGCTTGAGTAGTAATGACAGCAGACATACTTGGTCATCCACTGTATTTTTAGGTCTCTCAAAGCTTCAGCAAATTCTTCTTTTGCATCTTTTTCTTTTTCCTGTTCTTTTTCTTTCTCTTTGCTGCCATTTTTACTCTTTGATGGTGATGGTATCAGATGATAATGAACAGTAAGGACATCCTGGAGGTGGGAAAAGAGACACATACTCAGAAGGATACAGTACACTTTTTTTTGATGCCATATGAAAGCTAAATCATAGCCAGCAACTACTCTGAGCTACACATACAGTGATTAAGGGTTCTGAGAGCAAAGAGATTAGACAGTAAAAATTCAGGATCTGCTTTCAGTTTTTATTCTAAGCAATGCAAGGATGTAAATATTAAAATAGCACACTAGGTATAAGAAAATAAAGCCTAAAATTTAGCCAGTTTGACATTTTTACATTCACATAATTTTATATAATATTAGTTAGGGAATAAGGAAGGTCATTTTACATTTATTTGTTGATAAAAAAAGCAAATAACTTGGTTAAAAGGATAAGGGAAAAAAAGACAGATCTTATCCTACAAATCTGGCAATAAACAAATGAATATAGATGGCTGAATTCTAAAAAAATACCACAGTAGGATAAACATGAAACATGTCACAGAATATGTTTATTCCTCCCAAGATCCTACTTCTTCCACGTGCACACTGAATTAGCTGACACATCCACAGTCAACTGATTTCCAATTTGCTGCCACAGACTTTCCAGTTTCACCTGTATCTCAGTTCTAATTAATAGACACAACAGCAAGATTTCTTTTTTAAACATTAAATGGTAGCATAGAAATACCACTATAGTTTGAATTCATGCTACACTAGTCAATAATCACCATGAGAAAATCAGTTACAGCTATCTAAAAGGAAAATCCTAACTCAGACCATGTTCTTGAAGTCCATTTCCTGACAATTTACATGTAAGTTTGCAAATAAGGTAGCATTAGATTCTATCCACTGCTTCTAAAATCTCAAACTGCTGGGTGAGGCCATTTGTTAATTTTGGTTTTAATGCTGCAATCTTTAAACAAGCTTCTCCCTGAACAGTGATGGCACATGTTCCATTACTTTACATACAGGATACTTCACAGAGAAGATCACATAAGTTTAAATCCTCTAGATACCACTACTCTGTTGCAACATGGTGAAAAATATTGAGTTCCATGCTTAATTACTCTGGAAATTAAAATATTCTTACCAATTATTCCAGAATACGTTTGTGGGAATGCTTCCCATAAACCAGGTCAGTGTTGTGTAGTAAAATGAACCCTTGTGTACAAGATGGAGTTAAAGTAACTTAAGTATCAAGTAAAATGGTGACAGAAACTGCAAAAATGGACTTCAACACTACACTTCTGAAACATTCAAAAACTATGCTGCAGAAAAATAGTATTTGAACTTATAGTTCAAACAGACCAGCATCTTGCTGTGGGTTACTGAACACAATACTGGTAAAAGTGACTTCAATATTCCCTTAAATTTTTTTTCCAGCTACTTAATCACAGAATCACAACACGGATATTTAAATACTTTTTTTTTGAAAACTAGTTTAGATAACTAATCTGCATTAAAGTGTAGCTTTCACAGGAACTATCCTGCACACATGCATTGCAAGTAAGAAGTGCACAACCAGTCAATACAACTACATGAGCCTCCAGCAAGACCTAGGCCAGAGCATGACAAAACAGGTCATGGAAGTAAGTACACACAGGAAGATACAGAGGTCAGGAACATGGTGTGGGGCTAGCTAAGGTAATTAGAACTGTAGAAAGCAACAATATAGGCCACTGAAGCAAACCAAACATTTTAAGAAGTCTAAGAAGTTAGTTCAGCACAAAAATCCTAATTTACAATATTTTCTAAAAGATGTTCTCTATCGAGACTAGTATTTTACTAAGAAAGAAACCTGCCTTTCTAAGAAATATTTTTCCAATAGTTGAGGATTTCCTTTCTGAAAGTCCATTTTCATTTCACTTGGCAGCATATTTTTGGAGTTATATATCTAGATGACCTCTGCATTCTCAAGCCTTGTCTATGTGAGAAGGCTCTACAACTCTGGTTTACGTTTCAAACCAAACATAATTGGATTAACAAAATCTCACTTATGTGGGTGAAGACTTGCATTTGAGAGACTAACTCTGTGTAGCTAGACCATCAACAGTAAAATGTCATCTCTCTGTTCTCTCACATAGGTACTTTTGGTCTCATGAGGTTCTGCAAACTTTACAAGCTATGACCACTGAAAGGAAAACAATGAGCTTCAGACCCAGCACTCTCCTCTCAAAAGAGCTTACAGAGCAGACTTCTCCACAGACCTCGAACTTATTCCATGGGATAAATAAAGTTTAGATTATTATCACATTTAACTAACTATTACAGGGCATTAAGACGACTGAAGGCTTCTTTATTTGATCTGCAAACACTAGGATCATTTTTAACACTTGGCAACTCCCTAGGTATCAGAAGATCTCAGAATGGCACTCATTGCCATTACAGAAACATCCATCATTAGAGACTGAGGAGAAGAAAGGCAGCTCTTCACAATTCAGCACTCTAATCTGTTTTCTTATTCAAATTTCTCTCTGACAGGAACAGAATTCCTAGGGTAGTGTATTGGATTTCATTTTATATATAACTATAAGACAATAGAGAGCTATAGACAGAGAAAGACAGCAAGTGAGCATATTATCCACTGAAAAAATTACTTTAAGGACACTTTCAAAACTTATCCTCTAAAATGATATGCAGTATTGGGAAATTGGGAAGCATACAGGATATGCACTCTGTGGAGTCTCATAATTCTGAGTTTACTTTAACTGAACTACAAATGACACATATAAACAAGCACAGTGCCATCAAAACAGCCACCTCTTGAAAGAGCTTAATTAACAGTTAATTTGGCTTCAAGATTTCAATTTAGATTTCTGTCTGGTGTTTTGACATCTAGTACTTTATATGTGAAACACATATAAAACTATTGTTATTTGTACTTCAAAGCATTCACAGCAAAACTAACCACAAGGAAAAAAGCTCCCTCTAGGAACACATCCCAGGTCTTATTTTCCATTTAATAAGTATCTTCATATTAATGCCTATCTGCACGCACAGATGAATATACACATGGAATTTGAATCTGTTTTAAGATGCATATAATTGATGCAGTGTTGCTTATTTTTATGGCAACTGTCATTTAATGGAAAAAATTAATTAAGCTTCTTGGAGTCACCAGGCAGGCTTACACAAAATTGGATCACACACACACTTCATCCTATTTTTGAGTGCCTCATGGTTAAACAGGGACAGTGTCTTAACGCTCAAAGGAAGTAGTTTTTACAGTTTTATATTTGACTTCACATTGGTATTTACTAGTCTTCCACTAGTACTTATCAGTATCTGCATAATGCATTTCTTGCTTTAAACTGGAAGAAAGGATTGCAGAATAGGGAAAAAGGTGTAGAAGCTTTCCATCCCTTGGCTAATTGTTACATATTGCTGTTCAAAAGCTGCATTATGTAAACAAATGCAAAAAATCATTCTTACAGACCTGAAAAAGTCAATGGTATGTTTTTCATTCTAACTATGTTCTAGACAAAGCTTGGAGACAGGGGGGAAAAGTAATCAGATTGTAACTGCATTACAAATGAAAACAAAGACCCCTGTTTATTATGTGGCAAGAACCCCTTGATGTTTTTGTACAGTATAAAAGAATTAACTATCTTTGGAAAACTAGGCTGCTATTTCCTGGCATAACCACAAACTGCTTTTATACAAAACAGAGATGCATTCAGGTGGATTGAAACCTACTGAATGTCCAGGCCCAGAAGGTGGTCAGTGACACACAGTTGGAGGTGAGTAACTAAGTGCATGCCCCAGGAGTCAATTCTGGATTGAAAATCCTGTTTGATGTCTCCATTAATTACCTGGACGATGGGGCAGAAGGCACCCTCAGCACGTTTGCTAGTGACACCAAACTGGGAGGAGTGGCTGAGATGCCAGGGAGTCTGCTGCCATCCAGAGGGACCTCAAAAGGCTGCAGAAATGGGCTCAAAGGGAGCCTCATGAAGTGCAACAAAGAGAAGTGCAAGAACTGGAAAAGAATATATCCAGGCACAGTACATGCTGGGGGCCATCCAGTAGGAAAGCAGCTTGGTATCCTGGTGGACACCAGGTTGAACATGAGCCAGCAGTGTGCCCCTGTGGCAAAGAGGGCTTCTTATCTTACAAGAGGGCCTGGACCTATCTTTGAAAAAGATGAAAAAACCTACATATACTTTCACTGAAGAAATATATAAACAAGTTTTCTGTGTCGGAAAACGTCTTAACTGCATGTAAACTTATGACAGGGCAGGGTAAATACCAAAATTTTTAAACTAGGAAGGCCTCTGAGTTGCATTTTCAGCAAAAATGCTTTAATTATTGGAGCTCTTACAGAACAATGCTCTGAAATACACCGTGTTTTATTTCACAGAATATGTCAAGTTAGAAGGGACCAAAGGACCATCAAGTCCAGCTTCTGGCCCTGCACAGCACTGTCCCCAAGAGTCACACCATGTGCCCAACAGTACTGTCCAAACGCTTCTTGAACTTTGTCACGCTGATTCTGTGACCACTTCCCTGGGGAGCCTGTTCCAGTGCCCAACCACCCTATGGGTGAAGACTCTTCTAACATCCAACCCAAACCTCCCCTGACACAACTTCAGACTACTTCAGGTCCTGTCACTGGTCACCATAGAGAAGAGACCAGTGCCTGTGGCTCCCCTTTCCCTCATGAGGAAGTTGCAGACTGCAATGAGGTGTCACCTGAGTCTCCTCTCCTCCAGGCTGAACAGACCAAGTGACCTCAGCTGCTCCTCATATGGCTTCCCCTCAAGGCCCTTCACAATCTTTGTTGCCCTCCTCTGGACACTCTCTAATAGTTTAATGTCTTTCTGATATTGTGGCACCCAAAACTGCACACAATATTCAAGGTGAGGCCACCCCAGTGTGGAACAGAGTGGAACAATCCCACTGGTGCTGCTGTGCCTGATGTCCCCCAGGACAGGGTTGGCCCTCCTGGCTGCCAGGGCACTGCTGACTCATATTCAACTTCCTGTCAACCAGGACCCCCTAGGTCCCTTCCCATGGCGCTGCTTTCCAGCATGTCATTCCCCAGTCTGTACCGTACATCCAGGGTTTGCCCATCCCAGATGCAGAATCCAGCATTTTTCCTTGCTGAATTTCATATGGTTGGTGATTGCCCAGACCCCTATTTTGTCCAGGTCTCTCTGCAGGGCCTCCCTGCCCTCAGGGGAGAGAACAGCTCCTCACGGTTTTATAGTGTCTGTGAACTTGCTCAGTATCCCTTCCAGTCCTGTGTCCAAGTCATTAAGATGCTGAAGAGCACAGGGCTGAAGATGGAGCCCTGAAGAAATCCATTAGTTTATTTGCTGCTAGTACACCGAGGAGTAATAGACGGAACTAACAAGAAGGACAGGTTGTATTTTGGCTTGGGCGGTTATAGTGCTCAGATCTGAATACAAATTTCTGTTCTAAACCCAAAGGGAAAAAAGAAATAAACCAACCAAAAAACTCCCTAGAAAACCACAACCTCTGGAATCTGTTTAATAGGTTTTGTTATTCAAATTGTATTATTATTATAGTTTAATTCCCTTGTTAGAGATGCACTTAGTGAAGATCTTATACCCTATTTACCAAGAAGTCATGCATTCACATGGGATTTTAAATTATCTTTCTGAAAGCAATCTGCATGATTTTCAGGTACGAAAATAAAACTCAGCAACATACACTAAAATCCTTATTGGAAAACCTAATCTCATTCCTACATGGTTATTATGCCAAGACCAGTTAGTTAGCCAGGTTCAGCTTCCAGCTTACTATTCACAAAATAACGGAGGATGACTATAAACTATGTTACTCATGGTTCTCAAGTTTTACTTCTAATAAGAATCCTGGCTAATCTGCATGTCACTCCCGAACAAAGTAGCTTGAAATCAACAGAAAATAAATACCTTTACAACTTAAGAACAAGAAAAAACCCAGTAACCTTATGTAGGTAGTTTAGTGAAATATATTTTTGCATTTTTTTAAACAAACTATTTCACACTGACTGCTGGCAAAATATAGTATTACCTGATGTGAAAAGACAAGAAAGCACAATATTAAACACTGTTATGCTAAATGTCGCCCCCTTTCTAAACTATTTTATACATGCTCCAAAATTCATTCCGTTAATACTACTACCTGCTACGTGACTGTATAAACTCTAGCTTCCTTGCATGTTTTTTATGACTGTAAAGAAGACAACTCTCAATTTAGTAGACTGGGAATACAGTTAGATATTCAATTATTCAATTAAAAGTGTTAGGTTTATATTTGATTCTCAATCTGCAGACAGAATAGGCAGAAACACTTGCCACAAAAAAATCTTGACCACAAACACTGAAGATTCCTGAGTATTTAATAACAAGAAAAATTGCAGACCACTAACAGCACATGCATTTTTACAGCACTTATTGCAGAAGTATAAAGATGCTCACGTGCCTCTCAGCTATGTGTTACAGTAGTGTTTTGTCATTCTACCAGTAAACATACTTAAGGTGCTGAAGTAAATAAGATCTAAGCAGGTAGATGAAGGAGACAAATTAAAAACCAAGACTGGTAGACAAATTCTTTAAGTCATATGCAAAAAGACTTCAGTATATCTTTTTCAAAAACTAACATTCAGTACCTTTTTAAATTTTCCTTGTCGCTTTGCTGCAGACTGCCCCTGGGAGTTAGAATAACATACTGTAAGAAAACATGCACACACCACACAGGATGGAGACACCTTCTCTGTACAATTACAACCTACAGATTTCCAGCTTTTAGAGAGTCACATGTATGATCAAACATGCTCTTAAAGCATGCTCTTTCAGGTTTTTAAAATTAATAAACCAGTGCATCACTGTATATACAATCCATTACTCCTGCAATATAAGCAAGTGTTGTTAACCACTTAGCTTCAATTAATAAATTACAGAAATTCAGCCTCAGAATTTAAGATTTTTGACTGTTTAGTGGCATTGTTCTTTCATAATAAATACAGACAAATTAGATACATTTTCCCTTACCTTGCATCCACCCACTGACTTAGAGAAAATTCTGCTGCCTAGTCCTCCTTTTTTGTCTCTTGGTATGCATTGAAGTTCACAAAGGCAGCAGAAAGTATCAGATGCTATTTGATACCATCCTTTTTCCATTGAAATATGACCATAACTGTAATGCCTTCGGCCATGACATGAGAAACACCTTAGCTAGAGTTTCTTTCTGTGTAAGGTCTTAAGTATTCTCCATCACGTGAAATTTGACGGGCTTTATCTACCGATCTCCTGCTTCCTATCCCAGAAACCACTGTATATAGCCACTTAGTCTGGTTTTAAAATAAAACGTGCAAGATTGCAACCAATAGTTCAAGGAAGTGCACAGTTCTAGCTAGGGAAACTAAATTACACTAGTGTAATGGATTTATCATGGATTTCATAAAAGCACACTTGCAACCTTGCAGGTATTACAAAGAAATATTAAACTAGGTGTTTTAGAGCTCCTAGTTACTGGGTTTTTCCTCACTGATAAATAAATTCTCCTGATACATTCTCACCTGCAGTTACATGCAATCTGCCCCAAAAGTATAACCAATTCAGACTGATTTAACTAAGCTTTTACCGGTAACAAAATCTAAAGGTACGTGCCAACCTACTCACAGAAACTTATTTTCTATGAAGACATACTCTAGTTTTATACATGTTGTTCAGCCACATCTAGTGATATATGCACATAGATCAACTATGTCTGAATACTAACAATCACCAGGATTGACTAAAATTTAGTCTCAGGCTTACCATCTGTTTAAAAAACAGCTAAGGGCATCTTCTAAACACTGTAGCACCAGATACACAGAGAAGTGACATAGTTACTATAATCACTGTTGCATAATAGAGTCATACAAGTTAAAAAACGTTTTTCACAGGATGCTGTGTTATGAGCAAGATCCTTCATCTTTTTTTTTCTAGCCTCACACACAGAGATCTTACACCATTCTTTTGAAGCATACAATCATACTAGTGGTTGACAACATGAGTGTGTAGCAGGTAAGAAAATCTGTTTATGTATTTGAGTCAGCAAAATTCCTACTGCTTGGTTACAGTAACATATATGTGTTTAGTAAGCACATGTTTTTGCTGAGTATTGCATGCACACAACAAAGGGTATTACAGAACCAACATGCACATAACACTATATGCACGTATTTTTCATTCAAAAATAACATTAAGCTAGGGAGTTACATAAGGTCAATTTTAAAGCCTCCACACCAACAAGAAAGCAGTTGCTTCTACAAATAAAAGATTTCAGAGCAAAAGATTAAAACTCAAAATTTAGAAAACGCAAATAAATTTGAAATTAGAAGATGAAAATAATAATAGAATTACTTAGAAGTTATGCTGACTTTATAATAAAACAACTATTTCTAAAATGTAAAATGTTACCAAACCAAATGCTCTTTAAAGTACTAACCCCACAAAGTACACCACTTTCTGGCATGCCATTTGCTTGCTAGAAAAAATTTCAGAAAAAACCCCCATCATTCACTCCATATACTCACAGCTTTCTTTCCAAGTTCTGTTTTAGATAGAGTAAGACTTCCTGCAAGATAACATCCTGGTCCTGCTCCTTTAGGTATTCTGTTCAAATAAAGTAAGTTCAGTGTTAAAACCAGCTTAACTAAGGTTACATGGAAGCTACAATAAAGAAGCCAAAGAGGGAAAGAGCAACACAAGGAATTACCAAGCCTGGACAGGCAGACACTATTAAAGTATAATTTTAGTGAAGTGCAGAGGCAGCTGCCTAGATGCAGATGAGAAAAACAACACTTTGTAACTTACTTGTCATCAGGCAGGGATGTAACAAAGAATGGCTGACTGTGTTTTGGTGGTAATGTCAAACTGTTGGATTTCTTCTTCCCTAAGAGAGCAAGGCTATGGTTTTCATAAATATCTAAGCTCAAGGTACTAGACAGCCTATGAGAAACAATAAATGGCAGGTCTTTGATGCGATCCAGCTCACTGTTCTGCTCGTGACGAATTTGTAACCGAATAGTGTAATCTCCTTTTTCCAGTTTCACGGAATACTGAAAGAAAGAAGTTCTCATAAATGCCAAGATTCAACATTTTACCATTTATTAAAAAAGCCTCCAGACTGTCATGTTTTGAAAGCATTCTTTCATTTTTATCAACCTAACAAGGCAACACGTGGATGTTTTGAGCAGTAGTATGCTAAGTCTCCTTTCTGATACTGCTGCAGTAAAACAGAAGGCAGCCCCAAGTAGAAAAGAACAACAACTCAGAACTACCCTGCTCCCAGAATCTCCCTTTCCTGGGCTAGGGAGTCATACTTTCTGTTGGTATTTCTTCCTGGATTAAATAATTTAGAATTGTTTTAGAACCGTCCTATGATGCACAACACCAGAGATTACACAACAGCATAACAGTCCACCAGGTCTAAGTAACAAAGCACTATGGTGATGTTTAGATTTTACAGTACCTTAAAAATGCAGGTTAAGGAATAGAAGCTTACACAATGCAATTTCTGAAAATAATTTATAAACTGTAAAGCATGTGTCTTGAAATTATCTTTCGTAGACTTCCAGAGTGATCAATCTATCAAAATTAACATTATATTGATGATGTTCAACTGTGATTTTATATTGGTAAAATATAGTTTCAAACCAAAACATTATGGAAAATGTTTATTTTATGACTTTTTTCCCTTTTAAAATTTTTTATTTCTCCCTACTTCCCCCATGATCCAGACACACAGCCTGTTAAGGCAGAAAGAGATTCCCACAGAGGATGGAGTATCTACAAGTGTTGTCCAAAAAAACTCCCTTTCAAAGATGGCAACAGGTAGCAAACAAAGCTGAAGCATTAAAAAGGCTGTTTGAAGATATCAACAGCACAGAGGACAGCATTCACTCTGCTCTATCAGCATACAAGTCAGACTACAGGAAAAATAATGGCTCCTTTCCACCTTGCATAGAAAAGTTTAAGGTATTGCCTTTGCAAAAAACCAAGACAAAGAACAACACGATTTTGAACTCATTTCTTGAAAAGCACCAGGCAAAATCCCAGGAAATCAGAAGTTAACAGCTTTTCCTCTTTCTCCTTCCTCAGAAGAGGAAAAAAAAAAAAAATCATGTTCTATTTCATGGACACATATCTTTTTTTGATACAAATACACCACCATTGAACCTTGTCTGTCTTCTTGCCAATATATAAGAACATTAAAATTATGCATAAGGGAAGGTAAAGAGCTAACAGGTCTGGGAGGTGAAAAAGAATGAACATTTTCACAGTCTTCAGCAAACAGAAGGTAAAATAAATACATTATTCTGTACCTGGTGTGGATAGGCATCTCCTGAACCCATTTGTCTTTTGTTCTGGTCAAAAATAATCCAGAGTTGACTATCAAATTCAGATTCATACAGCAATTCACAGAGAAGTGGACAGCTTGGAGTTACTTCTCCACTCTTAGGCTATTAAAAGGAAGGTAAAAGTGTTTAATCTACTACAGAATAAAACAAATACAATCCTAACATACATATTCAGAAAGATAACTGAACTGTAGCATGTTTCAAACAACAGTAGCTTTTAAAGTGGACCAAATCAGAATTTTGACTGTAGAGAGTCTAGAGTATGACTCTAGACTGCATTTCTGAGAGAAAACTAGTTAAAATTAAGACCTGGTTTTAGAAACATGATGTGTTTATTAATAACTTAAAAAAAAAACCCCAACTAACGTAACCCTTACCTGATGGAAGTTATAGGTCAAAATCATCTCATACAGCTGACGATTATTTGGTAAAATATCTCTGGAGCCCAAAGGTTTTATTTTTGCACTCACTGGTCTGCAGTTAAACAACAAAAGGTTCTCTTGAGAAACATGTATCCTCTATCAAAATTTGTCTTGCTTAAGTAGAAGCATGTTCTGAGGTACAACTGAATTCGGCACATGCCATAACATCTCATATATTGTAACTATCCAAGCAGCATAAATTCCTCAGTTAAAATTAATGTCAGTCCAAAAACAAGATTTAGTGACAGTACAGACACTGCCAAAAAAAAAAAAAAAGAGGACAATGTAGTAAGCATGTCTAAATGCTCAAAATTAAAGGCCATTAAAAGTTAAAGGAGAAAAAAAATCAGGTTACATTTCTAGTATCCATGCTGAAATCAACACTTGTATTCATAACTGGAAGATTAATGGCACTGCAATTAGAAGACAGAATAATTGATAATTCCTTGTTATAGAAAGTTGTATCTTCAGAAAATGTAAGAAGCAGCCTTACAGTAATCTGAGTAGTTACACAGAAGAATGTACACTACAGTGTGTATGTTAACTTGGACACAGTTGGGAAAAGCAGCCAAAGTTCAGGGCAGCCAAATATTTTAGACCTCCAGCATCAAATAATATAAACAAAATAATAATGATATAGGAAAAATCTAGGCTTCAGAAATAAAGAATAGCAGAATCAGGGTGGTCTGGCATCATTTAAGCTTACATTTCATTCATTAAATCAGATAATCTCTAACTACATGATCAGAATTTGTCTCTAAGGTTCTGCCAGCTCTTTTATCATCAAGGGCACAGACTAGTCACCCAGTAAGATATGGGTACTGGGTCAGCCCACAAGTCCATTTAACCCGGGTTTCCTAGTCTGGCAGACACTGGATAGAGTGCTGACAGAAGTCTTAAGAACTGAGTAACACCACACATGACATGATATGTCTGCCTAACGTTCACCCTGCCTCCAAGCATTTGAAACAAGAGACAGAATGAAAAGCCATTCAGCAATTAGTTCATTCAAGAGACACTATTCCTGCCTTAATTTAAATACATAAGTATTTCTCAATAGTTTACTTAATTGCAGTTCATTTACTGTCAGATGAGTGCCTTACAAGGAGTAAAGAGCATTTCCATTTTTCCAACCAAGAATGAGGCAAAGCTATATTAAGGGACTGTTTTATTTCCTCATTTAGGGCACATCAAATGGATTATTTCTGAATCTAACATGAGGTGGTATGTTCATTAAACTCCTGGCGACTCCAATTAGTCAATTCCAGTTACAAGTACTGAAAAAGCCCCAGACAGAGCCCCAAGTCTCCACTGACAGGCCCAAATAATGGAAAACTTTGGATTACTGACCACTGTGAAATTGTCCCACATCTCAAAAGTACCACTTGAACCACATGGCATTTCTTTATCCTTCTGAAGTGACCAACTTTAACCACTGCTGCACTGTTTAGAAATTTTCCAGCAAAGTTCTTTCTTCAAATTAGCATGTGTCAAACTAACAAGGTAAACACAGCTTTCCCCCAAAAAATCTGTACCAGATTCTACAAAAACACTTTTATTCAAGCAAGACAGAGAACAGTCTTCCCAGGCCAAAATTTGGCAGTATCCCAAGCAGCTGTTTAGGAAAAAAAACCCAAGCCAAAACAAAAAAACAAACCAAAATGAAAAAACCAAAACAACAAACAGTAGCACGTAATAACTCCAATAACTCCACAAGTTTTTTCTTTAGATATTAAAGTACCTTTTACCTCTTAAGTGTCTGGAAGCAGTGGAATATTTTTGTAAATTTTTCTTCTTTCAAATTAGCTTAAAAGAAGTAATTTGTATTGAAAAAAAAAAAAGAGAATGCTGACAAATTAATTGATGCTTCCAAAGCTACTTTGAATTTGACAGGAATATTTTTGTAATCCTGAATTTTACTGCTAATGTCTTACTGTTTTAACTCCACATATGAGGAGTTATCCCAGTCTCCCAAAACAGTTCCCCAGAAACTGTACCTGAGCGTTTGAACCCAGCTTTTCAGATTTATGCATGGAGCAATATCTTCATATTTCAACAGGGACTGAACATCAAACCGTACGATGCCTTCTGAAGCGTGCTAGAAGAAGAGTATAGAACAATTATGCTTCTGTGCACTTACAACAGCAGATGGGGACCACCTGTTATGACTCTCAAAAATACAACACAAGCTGTAATTATTTATACTTTAACAAGTAATTCTGTGTAGTTTTGAAAGTGTCACAAGTACATCTCTATTTTACAACAGCAGATAATACTGGGACTTGCAAAACTTATATAAATAAAACTTATATAAATAAAACTTAAGCTCTGGTTCTTCATGTCTTCATTTTCTTCATTTTTTTCCCTTCCTAATTTAAATACTTTGTACAGAAGTGATAGGTCATCCTTCAGGCAGGAATGCGTTTGTGCAGTTAGGATGATTTACTTTCAATATGTAATTCAATAGATACAATATAGAATATTAAAACAAGTATTTTATGGTGCTTCCTAGGACTATTATTACAGAGTAGATTAACTCTGTAAAAGAGAAACAATACTGCATACATAGACTCGGTGATGGGCAAAATAATTTGAAAAGTTTATTTCTAGCAGTATCCCATGACAAAGACATTAGTATATGAGCACTACTGAAATTTATTTTATGAAAGTTACTGGTGCTCAAAAAGGAAAGGCAAGACTACTTGTATTTTCTTATTTTTCACTGTTCCTTCGGTATAATCCTGCTGGGCTGGGGGCAGCTTCTGTGCACACCATCACCAACAGCTCTTTCTTTTTCTGTTCTACCAGTTCAAGACCTGGTAGCTTAACACATTGCACCCACTCTTTCTTCCTCAGTTTATTCAGCTCTTAGACCCTGAATACATCCAAATTCACCCACAGGAGAGCTACAATTTGCTCTGGCCTTTAGCTGAAAAAAAAAAGCAGGAGCCAAGACAGATTAGCATGGTGCTGCTTCATGTAGGTACCAGCTCTCAAAGAGCTCTCTCCTGAGGGAGGCAGTGTCAAGACAAACCAGGCTGCATAGGACAGCAAAGAACACAGGACCAAGACAAAGTACTGTAGATATCACACTAACATTTTAAACAACTTGTTCAATCCTTTACTATAACAAACCACTAGGAATCATGACACTGCCCCACCCACTGTACCTTCAACTGCCCTAAGTGATGAACCTCAAGCCAATCACCACATCACAACAGAACACTGAACAGAAAATAAATTTTAAGGCAATTTTACTTTGAATATAGTATTAAGAGTGCTGTTGTTTTAGCAATGGTAGTCTAGATATTTAAGCTCAAGAACTGTGGTTCCAGCAAAGTTTATTTAGAGAAAACATTTGGTACTATAAGCATATTTATATTTTCAGCCTCTTAGTATGTTTTATGTACTGGTGTTGAGTTTAGGGTTTTTGTTTGTTTTTTTTTTCCTTTCTTTTTTCACTACTGGTTTATAATGAAAAGGCATAGAAAAAAAATCATAAATAATGGTAACTGGCATTCCTCTGGGACTGAACTCCTATTTAACAATTTTTAAGGGAGAACATGAAAGTCTCATGTACAAAAATATTTTCACTGTTTCTAAATACAGGCAAGAAGGAAGAAAAGCTGGGTTTTTTTTCTGAGAAACCACAGGATTTCACAATAATTCAATATAAGCACTCTGGAAAACTTACCATGTTTAGCTGAGGAGCACCACAAAGTACACCATGGAAAGAAATTGTGTAATTAATGCTAACATCACTAAGGCTTGCCCACCACCGAGCAACACAAAATTCAATGGTTTTTCCAGCCTGGATAACAAAAGCACAAAGTTAGACTCCAGCACCCATCTTCCTCTTCTATTGATCCCAGCCTCCCTAAACCCAAACCAAAAAAAAAAACCCAAAAAAAACCAGAGTACAACTCAAAAAGGCCCTCTTTTCCAGTTTATTCCAACTGTACAGATTTGTACAGTACCAAGTAAGACATTATACTTGGTTCAGAAAACACAAGACAATTCCAACAAAACAGTATGACTGACAAATGTTTCAAAACAAGGAGTGCCGGAGTATGCCCTACACAGAAAGGTACGGCTTCTAAATGTTCTGTCTTCCATTCTTATCCCTCAAACTAGGTAGATAGATTATTTCATAGATCAGTTTAATGTGTGTCCCCTGAAAAACATGTATTAGAAAAAGAGACCTCACTCTCTCCCTAAGTAAGATGAGAGGTTTGGTTTAGTTTTGTTTTTGCCTGGCTGGTGGGGTTTTCTGGGTTTTTCTTGTTTAAGTTTTTAAATAACATGACAAACTAACGTGTCAATGGGACCAACATAGCTTATGGTCTTCTACCTGATACTTACACAGAAGATAAGGGAATTGCACAGAAATTAGAACTACTCTGGCATTAGAGCTATACAGCTAAACCGAGCAAAGCAGGGGACAAACTTGAGAAGAAGGCTCTGTTATCCACACCCCTGAATTCCTAGCCCATTCCCTGACTGTTTTGGACTCTTGAACTAGCATTATCCAAGCTAAGACTCCTGTACCTAGGATGTATGAATGTGAGCCAGTCAGTTACCCCGGCTTCAAGATGAAGATGTCCCAGACCACCTCATTAACCACTAAAGGCAAAATATGCTGAACTATCCAACTAGGCATAGCTCCTATTTGAAAGGGAAACAAACTGCTCTGTATAAACAGTACAAACAAATGGCAGAGATTAACATGTATTATATTACTAAATAGCTCAGAAACATTAGCAAGCTATTAGAGATCTTTTCAAAACTGAAAATCAGATGTGTTGACTACTGTAACAAACACACAAAGTCTTGGGTTTGGGGTTTTTCTTAGGGAAAAGAATCCCTAATAAATTATGTTATACTGCATTGATACATTACTTTATTTACCCCACCCTAAGGTAACTTACTAAGACAGGAAATGCTTCAGTCACTGAGCCTTTTTCTGGTAAGGATAAAAATTTGTAGAACTCATGACTTCTGTATGCTTTTTGTTTCACAAGCTGAACAGCATGAAGCACAAACTTGGCAGTCACGTCAGCTGAACATGAACACACTGTCACTTCTAGATTAAAGAAAAGAAATTTAGTCTGAAGACACAAGAATTTTAGTAGAAAAGCAGAAATTCACCAGAGAAACACTACTTTCACAAGCAATTTTTAAGTTAAGAAGTTACACTACCCCAAGTGGCTCCACATGTGAAAAAGTGCTTTTACGTCAGTTAATTTCAAAAGCCCTTTCAGGTTAAAGATAAACCAGCTAAGTTCAGAGGATGGTTAAAGAGAAACATGCCTCAATTAAATGGTCTAAATTAATCAGATAGTACAGATGTATCATCTGTATAGGACAGACTGCTGAATTCCAAATTAGAGTCTTATCACTAACTTCAGTAATTTTTGAAAGGATTATTGTTTAGTAATCTCACAAAGAAAGACAAGAGAAAAAAGCCCTTTTTTTACTTCTTGCCAAATTATGAGCTTTTTACCCATCGTGAAAATCACGTTTTCTTCAGTTATGACTTCTTTCAACACTACATCCATACACTTTAAAAACTAGGTAAGCCCCAGACAGTGATGCTTTTCTATAAACATGGGGCATTCCTCCAGGTATACACAACCACTTCAGATTGTTATTGGCTGGTGTTATTAGGACTTAGAATCAAGATCCTAATATACAAAAAACCATGAAATAACTCAAAATCATTCGTCTAAGAACTTAAAAAATCAGAAAAATATTTACATGTTCATGAGCCAAAACCTTCAGTATTTATTCAGGCAGAACTCAAAATTACTTAAAACCAACTTTGTCAAGTCTGACAGATGTAATTTTTTATTTAGTTACTGTGGTTATTTTCCTTACCAGCCCACGTAGCTCCCTGTGGAACATCAATGAAGTGCCTTCGGATTTGACCAGGTTTAAAATGAACATCTGTGTATGTCAGGTCATAGCTTGATGATTCATCTACTCTGTATGTCAAAAGGAAAACACAAATAGTAGTCAAACAGGCTGTGAAGCCAATTTTTGAAGTATTTTAAAATGCAAAAATACTCTTTAAAAATGTGTACAATGAGGATATTTAGTCTTTAACACCAATTACATGAATCCTACTAATACAGAATCTGACAGCACAATGTATCCAAAAGACTTAAAACATCAGCTCCACCTCACTACGTAAACACCTTCCCCACCTCCCCGAAATTACAGTGCCTAAACAGAAGTATCACAAAATCCTCATTTTCAGTGGATCTTTTCCTGGCCAAGTGAACTGCCACTGAAGTGAGCTAAGGTATGGAAGTAGCAATATTCCATGAAGGAGTTAAGAGAACCGTTACTTTGTCTTTTCCCCTCAGGACAGACTGTCCACCAAACAGATTTAATAAAATACTCTCTTTCCTTATCAACATCGTTAAGTCTTATGTTTAAACAAATGGTGGGTGCAATACCAACTCTAAACTCACTGTATTGATACAATTGCCAAATAATGCCCTCTGGCTCTATGTACTCTAGTTCACCAGGCAGAAATGAAAAACCAAACTCCAGCTGACCTACACATATGAACAGTACATTGATTGATACTTTGGTCAACAAGCCAGAAGGCATCTGTATGCTGATGGACCAGGAAGCTGCTGCCACTGTAGCTAAGCCCACCAGGACACACTGCTGTCAGGACAAAACTATAAAAATGTCACAACTGCATAAGTCTGCTGTAAGAATCTTTTCAGGTGTTTCTAGAAAGTTCAGGAACTTTCAAGAGTTCTGGATTTACTCACCTTGTTGGTATAACAACAGTGATTGGAACTCTGAACAGAGGGCCTGCATTAGGCATTGCTGTATCATATCCACACACCTAACAAAATAAAATAGAACAACTCAAAATCAAACTACAGAAGACAACATTCAACTTAAACTAGTTGCAGAGTATTTTGAATCTTTGTAGTTGTCACCGAGAAGAAAAGGTCATTTGACCACTGTCACCCTAGAAACAGTAAAACACCAACAATCACTGAGGAAAAAAGATATTTTTCCCATTTTGACTCATTTCACCAGAGGAAAAAAAACTTAATCAATGGTTATTTATTTGGCTTATGTGTTCTATATGCTTTTATTTTTCAAACACAGATACTCAAAGTTCTACAGGCATGTACTATACAGCATTTTATAGCACTACTTATTGCTGAACCCTGGCTTTAGTCTGTACGGTGTAATACACTGTGGCACTACTGTCTTGTCTGTAAAGCTACAGATTTTATTTCCTTAAAAATTATTTCTATAAAAAGTTGGGTACACAAGGGCACAAAATCTTGCTCAGAACACCAGTACTTCCACACCTCTGTATAATGTACTCCTCCTCTCAGGCCACGTGGATCCACACGAATATTTATGTGTCGACACTGGTTCATGAGTTCTAAATGACTAGGACACTGGACCCACGGTGCATTTGAAGTTAAAGCTAAATGAAGCTGAAGAGATATTCTTTCAGTATTTTCTGTTAGGAAACAAATTATAACAACAATTCAATAACACAAACATATGCACACAGTCCACTGTAACAGTATTTGCTATTAAAATATACACATTGGTAGAATATAATAGGAATCAATTCCTTAGGGCTCCTGGATCTCAGATTCTGCACAAAGGGAGTGTTCTATATGACTTCTTTTAACTTGACAAAAACAGAATAGCACCAGTAGGCAGTAAAATGAAGGTGGCAACCAGCTTTGAAAGTCCTCTCCCCTGTAAGAGTCAAACCCGACAAAGTCAAAGGAAGGCTGGTAAGCAAGGCTTCAGTTACCCACAACATAGTCTGGAAGCAGGTATAAACTTCCTTCTATAGATAAATTGTTGCCTAATGCAGAGAAATACAATAAAAGCAATCACATTGATTCTAAATGCTATGCTAATTACCAAACTACATTATAAAGCATATTAAGCAAGAGGTAAAATCTATTAAAATTACTATGATAATCTAGTCAGATCTTGCAAACAGTCAGTCTGGCAGATTCTGTAAATTAGCTTCTATGCCAAAAATGCTATGCATTAAAGCACAGTTTCCAGAAAAGCATCCAGAGCAGTTGAAATGTTTTAGTTATTAGTAGCTTCCTCCTGCTTAAAAGATTAATGATACTTTGAAAATTTTTTTCCTGTTTCTTAGTCGTAATTAAGCTTATCTTAATTTTCAGACATTTCATCACATCTAGATTAAGCAGAGAAAGAAAGACTCTATTATAAGTACAGCAGAAGCAATAAAAGCCCAAAGAGAGCTTCAACAAACTGAGCAATAAGCCTCTCTTAAACTCTTATTTACAGTTTCTCAAACTCAGTCTTTTCTCTGAAGACACCAGACAGAGCACAGAGATAACTAGGGAAAACAGGTATGAGGGAAAACTAGGGAAACAATGTCTATGTGCCAGTCACCCATTACAAATGCCTAGCAGTTTTCAGATTGCTTATTTCCTGCAGAAGTCTAGTGAACAATTATTTTGTGTCACACATTAAATTTAAAACGCATTGATTGCAATGTAAACTGTCAAGCAATTAAGTTATTTGGAGTCAGTAACCTGCCTGAAATCATACCCTTTCTGCCCCTAAATAAACTCATCCCTTTGGCACATGCCAACCTTCTTGATGACCACTGGTTTTAGGAAAGGAATAAACACAGTAACAAGCTCTCACATGGCTCCCTTTTTGAATACAACATAATTCAGTCTCTCAGTGAGTTCCAATTTTTATTAAATAAAGCAGGGGAATGGGTTTGTGGGGAAAAAAAAGTCAAACCTTATTTTCATCTGCACAAGTTATTTTTACCCTTTTAGTAATAAAATCCATATAAATCCCTGTACTGCCCTTAGATATCTTTATTAATTATTAGATACTGAATGGAAGTCTAATTCGTTAAACAAGATTTTTCTCAGGTTGTGAAAACTTAAATAAAGTTCAAATCTAGAATTTGTAGTCTTTAAATAACTGAGAAACTAATTTCTGGCTAAGTGCTTTCATCTTCAGAACCATCATCAACCTTTGCCGAAAGTTATCTACAACAAAAACCCCAAAGTTCTATAATCTTATGAAACATCAGGGATCTATGATTATTCTTCTCTCTTTCTCCCTAGCTCCCCAACTTGACTTTAAATTTCTACAGAACAAAGAGAGATCTTTTTTTTCTGTGAGAGGAAGCATGAAGCAACTGTCTCCCCAAACAACATGAAAGCCCCGCATGTAAGTCTGAGGCTGAAGTTGTTTATTTTGTACATCTTGCTTTACCATGGAACTTATGGTTACACTACAGATTTTATAGTACAGATTCCTATCACAGCTTTTTGTTTCCAGTTGACATTTTTATTTCTCCACATCTCCACCTACAAAAGATCCTTCCTACCTGTATTCTCAGGAAAAACAGGTTCTATGCCAACCCCATGATCAGATGGTGCCACTATCTGGGCTGGATCTCTGAGGTAGATTCCGCGGTTGCTGCCGACAGTAACTGTGAAGCCGATGTTACTTGTGAATGATGAATTCTGAACGAGGTAGTCATAGGCTTTATCAACCTGTTAGAAAGAGCAAGTTCTAAATTAACAAATTTCAACTTAATAGCCATTTCTGCATATTCTCTTCAATATGAAGTGTTGAGCAAGCACAGCAACAAACAGTGAAGTACCTCACATGCTACCTGAGCAACATGAGATTGCACGATACTCAGTACAGAAAATGAGGCAATTTTCACAGTCTGCAATGGCCACAGAGAGCCCAGAAAGCCAAGAACATTTGGAAAAACAAACAAGGCCAAGTCTCCTCTGCTATAAATCCATCAAAAGATTCCTATTCAGAGATGACTTTGAAGAAGAGGACTTCAAGGCCCAAACCTACTATTCTAATTTAGGTGACTTTTTCACAGGTGGAGCAACACTAGTTAAAACATTTAAAACTTTTATATGATAAGAACTTGAACAACTTGAGAACTTGAACAAAAGAGACAAACAATGGAACACCCATAGAGGTTTTATATATTGATATGAAGTAAAAGAATCAGGTCATAAAATCCAGCCCTGGGTCTAAGCACATGAGCTGTCACAAAAAACTCACATAACAAATTCACTTTCTTGTTTTAAAAAGACACCCTTCTACTTCACTTGTTATTTTATTGACTACAAAAATTTAAAATTCTCTTCTACTTGACAGCAAGTACCTTCACGTTCAGTGAAGATTAGGGCACTCTCCTTTGAGACAAGTGGACATACAACACCTTGTCTCCCAGATCAATTCTGATCACATTTTAACACATGATTTAATCACAGGCCACTAAAACACCAAGCATGATCGGTGTATTTTATTTTTTATTTGATATGGCTACCACCACTGCTGCCTTCGGTAACAAACTCAGCATTACAGATGTGCTTAACAGGCATTACCTACTAGGTTCTAGCATCTCCAGAACATGAGTTTTGGGCTAAGCATTTAATATCTGGCATCTTGAAGCATAAGAGAAAAATATTAGTACTTCTATTAGACTAGGACAGGAGTGACTGTAGGCAAAAACCAGGCCCAGCTCTGTAAGAACAAAAGCTTATGCACAGGGAGACAGTCAGTATGGCTTCATCATACAGAGGATCACATCACAGATTTCCAAGCTACTCTGAAGCCCACAGGAAATGATGAGCACTCAGGCTGTTTGGTGCAGGCCTGCAGAAAAGTCACTGTATAACTGCAGCTGTACTTTTCTGTGAACCAGCGTGGGTATCTGTCTTCACTGCACAGAACTTACAGTCCCAGCTTTTGTCTGGACAGAACAAGTTCAGCTCTGACAACGTATCAAAACATTTTTGGATATTAGGACAGAAATTAGCCGCCCAAATCCACATGTGGGTGATAAAAACCTACCTCTCACTTTTATGTCCACATACCTTTTTGATCAGCCTAAGAATGTGTCCAGTTATCACATTTATTTTACAGTAACTGCACGCTGAAACTGGAAGAACATTCTCATTCCTCCTCCCCTCCCACTACATTCCCTTCCTCTCCCCCAGTGAGATTCGAGAATCAAGTAGCATGGAACAAACTGAGTGAGATCATCTCAAAAGCTGTTTTGGTTTTTTTTTGTGGGTTAGTTTTTCACCAGCAGTTATTTATATTATACTGTTGGTTTTTTTTTGGTTGCAAGTACCTGAATAATACCATGTCCTTGTGCAAATACTTCTATGTTTTCAGCTTTCACTGCAGTATTTTCTAATGCTCTTCTGACAGAATGAACAGTGTAATGAACATTATTAGCTTTGAGTCCTGGAATTAAAAATAAGAGTGTTACCGGATACAACAAAAAACTTGAAAGCTACAGCAATTTTTTTAAGAGGAAAAAGTGTCTAACATCTTTTAGATGATGCTTTTATGTTTAACATTGCAGCACTTTACCTGACAGCACTAATGCAATGCCTCCACATGCATTGGGAGAAGACATGGATGTGCCATTCATGAGTTGTGTTCCTCGCAGAGTCCAGTTTGGAACAGAAGCAATAGCACCTCCTGGGGCACTGATACTTACTCCAAGGGCTCCATCAGTGCTAGCATTAAAAAGCAATGGTTAAAACACCAACTTTTTTTTTTTTTTTTTTTTTTTTTTTTTTTTTTTTTTTTTGCACACTTTAAGATAAAAATTGTCAGTACATTTTTAAAAAAAGGTCACTTTAGAGAATATTCACTTTACTTCACTAAATCCATTAACCCATTAAACCCAAGGAAAAGCATGCCATCAAGTGACAATTTAAAATCTCATGTTAATCATCAGCTGTGCCTGTTTTACAGTGAGAGTTTTCTATATTTTCACTCCTTCAGCATTCTCCACCAGGCTTCAGTTTAGCCAGCAGAATACTTTCTGGGATTTGAATTACAAAATGCACACAAACCAACCTATTAAACACTTAAATGAATCAGTATTCCACGTAGCCTATGCAACTGTTATTACTTCTATAGAAAAATAGTAAAAAGGGGAGGAAGGCTAGAAAAGATCCAAAACCTAGACTTTTATTTTGCATGCTGACAGTTCACTACCAGGTTAAGTTTTGAGTTACAAGCCTGAGACAAGAGGGCAAGGGGAGAACACATAAAAAGTAATGTCAAGAGGTAGGTCAGGATCAGCTGGCCCTGATCCCTAAACCCCAGTTCTTCTTTCACAAGCTTATTTAAGAACAGAGCAACTGTGTGTCTACGGCACAGTTAGAGTAGCATCTAGTTTTCAACTCTATGAGCCAGATATGCTCCATCTTTCTTGCTCTGGATAGACAGAAATTGCACTGCTTGAACGTGGACAGCCCTGTGCCTGAGCTATTAAGTTCTGTAGAGAGGCAGGATATTTTAGAGTACTTATAACCCACACTAACAGCTTCATATGTCTAAAACCTGTCTGAAATCAGAATATTCCAAGTATGATACTGCAATGTAACGTTTGGACATATTTTATGACAGCTGTATATAAACCCAAAAAAAGGTTCTGCATCCCAACACCTCTGGACAAACAGTGCACAGCACATCTGCCTGAAAGCTTCTACTGCTTACAGAGACAGACTGATCCCCACATCAAGACTGCTCTAGCAAACTTCAGGAGCTCTCCAGTCATCTGCATATTGCACCCTAAACAAGGAGAATCATCCTCTGGCTAGACTCGGCCTTTCAGCTGACTATTTTACAGGGCACAGCAACTAAGCACACAAGAAGTGATCTATATGTGTGTGTGTGTATATATCTATCAAAATTAATTACAAATCAATCTCCCTTTCTCAGCTGAAGGCAGAGAGCACATTTCTCTTTTCCCTACACAAAACATGATAATCCTCCATAATAAGATTCTTGAAACAATATACTTGCCTGTAAACATACAAACACCTTAACAGCTAGAGAAGAATTCCAAAGTTTAAACACAGGCAAGAACTCGAGTTGTTACTATTTTTTTCTTTGTTTGTCTATCACATTACTATCAGATGCTTATGAGAAATAAAATAAAAATTGGAATTTACATTGCCCTTAAAATTTCTTTTACAGATATTTTAGAAAATTTTCTGTAGTGTAAGGTAGAAAGCAATTTTTTCTGACTACTCACACCTCTACTAAACTCAAACAAAACCCTTCAGTAAGTTATTCCATCACAGCAATGTCACTGAAGCCAGAAGTAACACCACTGCAGTAACAGTATTCATTTTAATCTTCATCACTTATAGCACATTTAACTTCAGCACACTAACCTAATGAAATAAATACTATAGAAAAAAGTAAATTTAAAAAAACCCAAACAAATTTCCAAACAGCCTTTCAGTAACTTTTATCATCTTTGAATAGATCTGCACCCAAATACTTTCCTGGAAAATACAGGTTGTGCTGAGGCAGTTCCATGCTATTGCCTCTCCTCCAGGAGTTCTAGATCCCAACATACAAAGGTGTTACCAGAAGAGAAGGCTAGTTATGCTCTTTCCACAAGAAAGAAATACTTTTATTTTGGTATTAGTGACCAATTTTAGATTTTGAGTTATATCACCTGAACCTCGAAGTAATCAATTTGCTCTTGGAATATAACCTACCTAGGCCCTCTGGATGACCAAGTGTACTGATTTGCTGGCAGTTTTTCTCTCAAGGAGTATTCAGCAACCATCATGTCAGGTGACACATAGGCACCAACACCTGTAAAAAACATTCAAGCATTTTAGATGTAATATGAATCTTTATTAAAAACTAAAGTAAAATTCTTCTGTGGTTTAAATTCTTCATGAGAATTCTTGCTTGACATTTAAAATGGAAACACACATTTTCCATCTCATTAAATCCAGATATTTTCGCAAGGCAAGTGTAAAGCATCATGCTATGTAGTAACAATGCTGATGGGCACACAGTATAACAGTAAAATATCACGCAAACTTCCAAGTTTCACTTTTATTCAGCTGGAATATAATCTTCTACACTTTCACAACAAGTAACTTGTACATGTGTTCTGTCCCTCCTGCAACCCTTTCCTCTGCTTACGCTGCTCTGCCACAAACTACAACTGTAGGTCAGAGCAATCTGTGTGAATTGGTTCATGTTCATGTGGCTTGCAGCTACACCCCCTGGAGCAAATGACCACATCCACACATCTCAAACAGTCAGGAGACAGTCTTTACTAGGTATCAGTTCCAAATGCACAGAGTATGTAAATGACTACATCAAAGCCTGACAAAGTAACATTTGTAGAAGAGAATGCCAAGGATGCACACTGCAACTATGGCTTTGTTTACAGCATGAGCACTACCAGGGTGGTGCAAAATTACCATACCAAGCTGACAAATTTGGCAAGGCCCGTGTCTGTCTCTGTGTGAACTAAGCCAACCTGTCAACTGTATTTTGCTTTACCCTCAGAAAACAAAAACTCTATCTGGTTCACTCCAGATGGAGGACAGGAACAAGATACTTGGCATGCGGAGTGATTAACCACCGCGTCTCTAGAGTGATACAACTAAGTTGAATCGACAGAGTAGATGCACTGTAAGAGCAAAGCCAGTGCAGACCTGAAAAGCGCTTGTTAGTTCCAGTTCCAACCCCCAGTCTCAGTAGTGAATTAACAGCAGATTAACTTTCAGAAAGTAATCAGCATTAATTCTACTAGCTGCCCTGGAATAGCAGCTCTCCAGCTTTCAAGGCTTCATGTTAGTCTCCTTACACACTGGTCTCCTTGCATAAGAATTCTGACACTTAAAAAGCATCTTGTGTAATGCAGTAGTGACACAATAAAGGATTTATATAAAAATCAAGATTAAGGAAGTTACCCCTGAATGCTAGACATTTTGCTGAATCTTATAACTCAATCTTTCACTAAAATATCAAAATAATGTATTATGCCCATCAGAAAAAGAATTTTAATGACAGTAATAGACTTGCACAGCAGTGGCACTGCAGCCGGAAAAATTTCTCCCCTACAGGAACTTGTCTGGATCCTAGCATGAGATTATTTTCTACCCAAATTAAAAACATCTGCTTCATTAAAAATAAAAATCAGAGTATCTGATGAAGACAGATGATCAAAAACTGTAGTTCTGACAATTCAAAATGCATTGCAATACTTTCCAGAAGACTAATTAGAATCCAACTTAGAATCATATTTTCATAAGTTGCATTTACCAGCAGCTGTTGGTTGGAGCAAAGTGGTGTGCTTAGACAGTTATAGTTGAAAAAGTAATCCTGAAATATTCAAATAAGTCGGACCAAAGATTTCTTTTGCAAATTTTATACAAAGCCACATTAAATCAAGACCATTTGCCTCCCACCTCTTTTCTACATATGTAAGGTCTTGAATTGTAAGATGATAACAATCTCAATTTGTATACCTAAGCATAGAGCAAGTGCCTCTCTCAGAATTTATATTGTAGCCCAGCAGGCAATTTTTTAGATTTAGTTCAGCAATCAAACATGTAACAGAAGTACAAAGTTGGAAAAGACAGAAGCTGAATACTGTCAAAAATTTTTTCTAAATGAATTATTTACCTATTACACTAGATGTAGTTCCACCAGGACATCCAACTGTGGAAAGGCAAGGACCATTATTTCCTGCACTTGAAACATAGATTACATTGTGTTTCCACACTGCTTCATTAATCACTTCACAAATTCTCCTGAAGTAAGAGAAAGAAACGAATCATTTACTCAACAATATTGCTTTCTTCCACAAGACAAAGCTCCCATTTCTAGTACAACCTTTGACCATTCACCAAACAAGGAAACTTACACAGCCTGCTTCCCACACCTAGCAGAGGCAGTTTGAGTACAGAAGCTGACCACAAAAATATCTTCTGGTTTCAAAAAGAAGTGAAAACTCTGTAGTGATCCTAGGTCTTCAAAAAATACCCCACACATCATGTGGTGTCGCAACTATAAAAGTTCTTTATTATGCTAAAATACTATTTGTATATGTATAATAAATCTGCGTATGATATATTTGTGTACATATTATAAATGAAAAGCTTTCTTAATGGGTTTACTTCTTTCAAAGCCAGTTAAAAATTTATACTGCACAGTTTCTAACCTATGAATCATATGAGCCTGGATGATTCACTCTTAGCCACTAGTTGACTTACAGAAAGCTCAAAAAATACAATTCTACTTCTGTGAAATTAAAATACTTTAATCATTGTACTACTCACCCAGAATTTGGCCAGTGTGTTGCTTCTCCATAGCTGTAGTTGACAAGATCACATTTGTATTTTATTGTTTCTATCATCTGATAAAGTAAAAATGGAAGTCAAAATATGCGCTAGTCAAAGAATGGAAGTGACTTCAGGAATTACAGAAAACATCCGCTTAAATTGATTTGTTACATATCTAAGAAAGACAGATAAATCTCTTGAATCTAGAAAATTATTTACTGCATCCAGTTAAGTCCTATTTTCCCAAAGAACAAAGAAAATTAAAGAAAACCATTCCCTGAAAAACCTTATTCTTGCCATGTTCCCAGCTATAAATCCCACACACATTACCCTACGAGAAAACTGCAGACAGCATCAGTATTGTCTCAAGAAGACAAAATTCTCCTTTCCTGTGCAGTTTGGTTGAACTCCAAAAAGTTGCAAAAAAATTATTGTTCATGTTACTACATCAAAATATCCTACGGACCACAAACATAGTCTTCTATTTTCATATCCTTTTCTTGTGTAAAAATTCTCCTTATCAACTTATTATACAGAAAAGCTCTTGCGTGTTTCATCACTAAAAGGAATGATATTTCTCTTAAGAAGGGTTAACACAAATACAGCAACATAGGTAGATACTCATCTCTATTCTAGATTTATATGTCTTCTACATTTGTCTAAGTAACTATAAAAAATACACTGCCAACACAAAGAACTTTAAGCAAGTATGCAAGTAACTTCTCTCATGCATCAAGCTAGTCTGACACTGCGAGTCTGTTAGCCTGGAGAAACTCTAAGTGCTCTATGCAACAGAAATCTTGTTTTACATTAAAATACTAGTCTTACAATATGCTTTAAAATACATTCTAGTTGGTTTTAGGGGTTTTGGCTGTGTTATTTATTGCCTGATGGTTTGGGTTTTTGTTGGGGGTGGCTTGATTGTTTTTTTAATTTTTGGTATTTTTGTTGGAAATACTGTAGAACCATAAAACAAAGCCTATAAACAAGCAGGGCATGAAGTTTCACAATATTCGACACTTAAGTCACACTGCTGAGATTAATAGTTTATTCAGTGAAATACCCACAGCTCTTATTAGACCAGTGCCAGTTTCCATTGTACTTAGTCTCGTATCACCAATCTTGATTGCAAGAATCTGAGCTCCAGGAGCCACACCATTTCGTTCTGGTTCTTCTGGGAAGTATCCAGCTGCAATACTAGCCACATGTGTTCCATGTGCTCCTGTGCAAATGAAAAGTATGTATTTTTAGCAGACTTCATTTGTAAGAATGCAATATGCTACAGCTCAATAAATTTTCACTAACTGAGCTGTAAGGACATAAATCAAGTCAGTGGCCAGTCACTAGTGCTGCTGATACCAAAAGGGTGACAGCGTTCACCAGAACTCAGCAGTGGAGCCAGCCCTGTTTAGTATTTTTTGATGATCTGGACAAGGCGACTGAGAGCATCCTCAGTCCATGTGCAGACAACAACAGGCTGGGCAGGAGTGCTGATCAGCTGGAGGATAGGAAGGCTCTACAAAGGGATCTGGACAGGCTGGATCAATAGGCTGAGGCTAATTGTAGGAGGTTCAACAAAGCAAACAGCTTTTTAAGGAGAGATAGGAGGCAGCAGGAAGAGCGGAACAAAGTATTAACTTAATTCCACAAACAAAAGTTACTTTGAAGGCTCAACACTTCCTACTCAAAGTTATGAATATTACACCTGAGACAACTCAGGTAGCAGGGATTAAGAACAGAAAACAACTGCACAGAAATATAGAAAGGAACATCTCAAAAAAGTTACCATCTATTTAGAAAACTGAACTGCTTATGTAACTCTACTGAGATGGGATAGTTCCATGAGGAATTAAGAGCATTTTTCAAAGCAAATGCATTCATACCATCTCAACCACTCTGTCTACTTCCAAAACAAACCATGATTATTTAAAGAATACTCTAAAACAGGTTCAGAGTGGTTGGAACTACAGCTATAGTGCCACCTCACATAACAAAAAAAGTTTGTATAAACTTAAATTAAGATCAATACCCATTTTGTTCATGGATATTATATTTAAAATTCTTGAAGTAATGCAAGTACAAAGGAGAGCAACTAAAAATGAATCAATCATCACTCTATATTTAACAAACAAAATAAAAAAGGTTTTTTGAAAGCAGGTTCTCTTTAGTTTAGGCTTTAAGATGCATGCACATCTTGAATACCTAAGTATGCACATTCTATGTATACATGCTTATGTACATAAAGTTGGCAATATTCCATACAAAAATGCAAGCAAGTTTGGTAATGAGCTGTCATTATAGATTTAGTTCAGGAAATATAAGTATTGTCTTAAAAGCCATAATAACAAATGCTGTACTACAACAGCTGCCTCAAGACATCCCAAGTATCACAAACAGGACCCAATACAAATTACTGCTTTTCATGATACCTACTTAGCAGCAAAATATATTTAAGATTATTTTCATTTACCTCCACTTGTCACAATGGAAAGGAGGTTTCCATCATCATATATATTCACAGAATAATTCAACATCTCAGATGTTCCAAAAGATCCATATTCCTGAGCCTCTTTATAGGTTCTCAGTACTGTACAATTAGTTAAGTCACCACTCTCACTTGTATCTATGCAGGCTCTGTTGACAAAAAACAAACAAACAAACAAAAAGGCAATGTCCCAGCTGCTGCAAACTTTTGGTTACCTATCCTCTCCAGCTGAGCATAGCAAAAAGACTTCAAGAAGTTTGGTTCTGTGTTTATGGTATCTTTAAATAGTTCTTTAAGCAACTACTTTAAAACTTGGTTGTTTATACTTAAGATTCAGAAACTACGAAGTTACCTAAATAAACTGATTTTCAAGCACTACTAAATTCAAATAAATTTGTATTTGAAAAGCAAGAGTATGAAAATTTATGCAAGTTCATGGAAGAAATTTTACTAAAGGTAGATGTTCAGTGCTGGTACACAAACATTTGAAGTTTCACTGTTTCAAACAATGCACATCATCAGTGAAGAAAGGTGCCATTTTACATCCTAAAGTCTGTGCACAGACACCTGTTTTGTTTTATTTCATATCACCAACGGATAGTCAAAGCAGTTTTATTTTGCTTCAGGAAAAAAATCCCGTAAGCTTACACTCATATCACATTGTCTTCAATAAGACTTTATTCTACCCCATCTTCATTTGGGACCAGAATTTTGTCAAGAAACTCAACCGATAGAGCAGGATAATTTTAAAGCGAAAAATACTTAAAACGTATATAAAGAGGGCAGATATAAAAGTTAACATGTCTTCAATGCAAGCTATTGTTTTATGTAAAGAAAAAGACATTTTAGACAAGTTTAGTCATTTACCTCCAGGTCTCACCGTCATACCACACTACACAATCATATACTGGGCCAGGATCACTGTATTTTTTCTCAAAAGAATTCAACAATTCCACTTGATTTTGAAGTTCTTCCTTTAATAGCTTATTTACCTAATAAGGCAAACAAAATTAGATACATTCATTTCTAGTGGTATACATTTTTTCCATTACTTTCTCAGAAATGTTAGACTATCCTAGAAGTCACAAACATCTCGAAGTTCAATGGCTTTCAACAGTGCACTATTTATTTTTGGCCTATTATGTACAACTACTTCTAATTTCTGTAAATGTAACATTTAAAGGCATTATTTTCTTAAAGACTGTTAAATGATAAAGTATCTGAGGCATTTCTGGTACTTCATTGAAATAGTATACCTCTTACAAAAGAAAGAATATGTTTAGAAAATTCCAACTTTGAACACAGCAAGGATGGTAGCCTCAAAACATAGCACATTAATTCAAAAATAAAACTTACTGAAAATATCCAACAAATTTTTTGAAGTAACACCATTTTTGTATTTGACACCAACACTCAAAATTCAACAACACTAAGCAAACCAAACAACCACGCATATAAAGACTTATAAAATTAATCAGAAGATACACTGGTAAGTCATCTGCCAAAATACTCACAAGTACTTTTCCTTCACACAGCTAAGGAAACATTTTAATCCTGTCACCCTGTAACAAATTGTTGCAAAGAACAAGTTCATAAATTTAAACTTAATGCAAACCTGTGAGGGAGAGCTATGAGCAGCATCAAATTCTTCTTGTTTCCTACAGGCCTCTGCTAGAGCCAGCCTATGAACAGGATCCCAGAGCTTTTCCTTGCGCTCTTTCTGTAAAATGAAAGAGAGGTTCCTCAATATATTATGAACTATATCTCAAAGTATGAAGTCTATAAAGATGATTTGAAAATTCTGATTTGAGACAATGGCTAAAAAAGTTCCATACGATAGTATAAATAAGCATAAATTGCCACACAATTTAAAAAAAAAGGGGTATCAGTAATTTCTGTACTTTTTGCCTCAATGGACCACTGTGAGGAGGATCTTTAAGCCACCCCCTGTTGCTCTGAAAAAATCACAGAAGAAATGGAATCAATAAAAATCAGAGAGAATAGCACTCAAGTGCTGGTTAGCAGCCTAAGTATGTTAGCAAATCACACGCTGTGGTGTTCTAACAAAATAAGAAGCAGAACTGTAAGATATGACTATATACCAGAAAGAAAAGATAACTCATCCTTACCTGAATCCTCTCTTTAAGAGCTTTAGGATAGATATCATAGCCATTTTTTATGCCAATGTGATATTTCCCTGAAGGATTTACCCAGTTTGCTGGAATCTACAGAAAAGTGTATTTAGAAATAGGTTAACTAATGGCATAAAAAAAAACTCCACAAACAAAAAAGCCCAACACTGTGTAAGAGAGCTTAGCAGAACAAACCTGCAAATACTGCCAATTTAATTCCCTGTCTCCATAACAGTTACTACTGCACTGTTCCAACAACATGACATGGCATTTTCAGTCCAGTTCCCAAAAAATCAGTATCAGTTCATGGGACACTGCCATTGAACATCTTTAAGCATTAGTTGCTCTGATAGTCTATTTTTAAAACACAAAGCCCCAGCTTTACTGAATTTACTGGGCAGAAGTCTGGGGAAATAACAGTACTATAAGTGAAACAACGGGAGCGAGTATGGTTGGAAGTCACAACAAACACCTGAATATCTCATTTCACATCTTGATGCAATTTAGACCCGGCGTATCAGGAACTGTTCATCCTAATAACAACAGTAAAAGAGCAACAGATTCAGCCTTACAATCATCTTCTATGCAAAATTAAGAAGAAAGCTGACAGCATGGAGAGAACCAAAGATGTGATGCCCCCATATCACATCATCAATCCACTCAGGAAATCAAGAACATGTTAGCAACATCAGTTCTGTGTACCTAAGACCTCTGCTAGATTTCGTGTCCTTTCTGGAAACCCTATGGTATTTCTGTTCTATGCATAGTGAGAATTCAGTGAGTCTACAACTAGGTCCTCACAGATTTTTCAGTCTCTAAATCTATTCACCATAAGCTTAACACAATTCCTCTTGTAGCTTATTCAAATGTGGAAAATACTAGCACTTTTAAAAACCCTACTGTGTCTGATATTTTTAAAGCATACTAGCACATTTTCTTCAGCCAATTTCCAAAGTTGTATCAGATACTGTTTTGAACAAATGATTAAATGATTATCAAGACCCCTAAAAAGCCCTGTATACACCACTATTCAGCCACAGAACATATTAGAAATATAGACATATAAAAAGTGTAAGAAACACTAAGCAATCTGCATGAAGATGAGCAAATGAAGCATTAGGTTTGGGTAAGATCTGGTTAGCTGGTTTCGATTGGGCTAGGGTTGATTTTCTTCACAGTAACTGATATGGGGCTGTTTTGGATTTGTGCTGAACACTCTTAATAATTCAGGGATGTTTTAGCTGTTGCTGGGCAGTGCTTGGACAGAGTCCGGGTTTTTTCTCTCTTCCAGGCTTTTTCTCTCATCTATCCCAAACAGTGAGCAGGCTGGAGATGCACAAGGATTTGGGAGGGGACATAGCTGAGACAACTGACCCCAACTGACCACAGGGATATTCCACAGCATATGGCATCATGGTCAGCATATAAAGCTGGAGAAAGAAGGAAAAAGGAGGGTTGTTCAGTGATTGGCATTTATATTCAAGTCACCATTTGTGTGGAGCCCAGCTTTCCTGTAGATGGCTGAACAGCTGCCTGCCCATGGGAAGTGGTGAATGGATCCCTTGTTTTCCTTTGCTTGCATGCAAGGCTTTTGTTTTACCTAATGAACTGTTGTTATCTCAACATATAAGTTTTCTCAATTTCACCCTTCTGATTCTCTTTTCCCCATACTGCCAGGGGAAGGCTGAGTGAGAAGCTCTATGATGCTTAGCTGCCAGCTGGGTTTAAACCACAACATCTGGTTAAAAGGAAGTAAGCTCTGTAAAAACCAAAACAGGTGCTAAATTTGCTGTTAAGCAAAGAAGATGATGTCCAGTGGTGTCTCTGTACCACCAAATACTCACCTTTAAAGTTCTTCCAGAAAGACCAGTAATTTCTCCATCTTTAGGTTCTGCAATGGTGCATGTAGTTACATCACCACTGCCTGTAGTGTCAATTATATCAATTATCTTCGGTTTCCCATCAGTTGTAATCTGAAAATATGAGCACAGAAAAATTGAAAATATACTTGATTACCCTTTAGCATACAAACCAAGAAAGTTCTGTTGTTAAAAATATCAACTAGCTTTTTCAGATACTCAACTTTTAACTGAAGGACATAAAACCAACTTGAACTCAAGATAAATTTTCAAAGAACTAAGACCAACATGTCCATCTTCCTGGTTCATACAAATTCACTTATTTCTAATTAGGATTTAGAAGAGAAAAAAGTAAAAACACTGTATCAACAAAGCACAGGCAGCCTCAATTTAAAACCAAGCCTAAATTTGCAAAAAAAACCCTATTTGCAAGAACTACTATTTGTTTTCATATTATTTGCTGTGTTGCTTGTGACCCCTCATTCTGGACAAATTTTACAGTAATGAGTGCACAAGTAAGAAAATGACAGGTGCTGAAGTACAAGCTCTCACAAGCTGGAATCTCTTAACTCAGCTTAAGGGAACCCAAAAGGAACACAAGTTACTATTACCTTATTTTTCCTGTTTCAAAGATTCTGCTTTGTATTTTAATCCATTTGAACTGCTAGTAGCTATGGCTATATAGACCTAATACTTCTATAAGGAGTCTGGAGATGTTATAGGGGCCTCCTAGGACCTAAAGAGAGCCTATAAGAAACCTGAAAGCAACTTTTTACATGGCACAGGCAGTGATAGGACAAGGAAGAATGGCTTTGAACTAAAGGAGACTGCCAGACTAGTTACAGAATTTCATCTAAGGAAGAAATTTTTCACTGTGAGAACAGTGAAACACTGGAACAGGTTACCCAGAGAGGTAGTGGATGCCCCATCCCTGGAAATGTTCAAGATCAGGTTGGATGGGGTTCTGAGCAACCTGATCTAGTTGAAGATGTTCCTGCTCCTTGCAGGGAAATTGGACTAGATGGCCTTTCAAGGACCCTTCCAACCCAAACCATTCTATGATTCTATGAATTGATCATATATACATATTTTTACAGTTCTATATCAAAGATTGATTTAAAAAAAAAAGAAATCAATCCTCTTCCTAGTATTTCCTATACATTAACTACACTAAAAGTGAAAAAAGCTTCATATTCAGAAAAGCATCAACATTTGTTGTTTTCTACCATTTAAATATATGGTATTGTTGCCTTTATTCTCTATCAATAATTTTGATGTTAGACATAATATACGGAAGGTTGTTTTGTTACAATAATGCTCTGTAATTGTGAATTCAGCTACTGGAAGCTACCAACACATTCAAACTGTTTCATAAAAGTCACTCTGATGATGCCAAAAGGACAAGAGTCAGGTTCTTATCACATCTCAGCAAACAAGGATACATATTTCCATGGTCTCAAATGCTCATGGCTTAAAAAACCAAAAAAAAACCCAAACAAAAACCCAACCAAAACCCATACAACCTAAAAAACAACCTCCCAGAAACTCAACAACAAAACACCAACCCAGACAAGTAACGATCAACAACCCCAATGAAAACAGGCTTAAACAGCTTAAAAAAAATAAAAAGAACCAATCCCAAATATTCCAAAACTATAGCAACCATAAAAACAGCATCAATTTCATTTCCCAGAAGGTAACAAATACTGCTTTTGAATAGACTTGCTAAGGAAGAACTTTCATGACAGAAACCAACACTCTACTCTGTTCATAGAAATTCAAATTCACTGAAGAAAATCTTTAGAGCATCTTAACCTGGTAAAACATCGACTGAACGATAGCTACACAGTAGTGAAAATTTACTTGGGGAACAGTGTGTAGGTAGTAAATCATACACCTTTCAAGCACTTGTAATTAATGTCTTCAATGTTGGCCACAATGCCAAGAGTTGGACACAAAAGTCAAGAGCTGCTCCAATACTAAAGCGACTGCAAGCCAAACCTGAGATTAGCAGCACTGGACATTTTTCAATATGCCTCTACTCAAAGTCAACTATTCAGTAATCCAAGTACAAGAAAACAAGAATGAAAATTTAATCCAAGGCTTGCTTGAAGGAGGCAAATTATAGAGCAACAGGTGGCCAGAACACAGATTTATGCTGCAGCAAGCTTGGGTAGTTTTAGAAGTTGTTTCCTAGCCCGAAAGACAAGGTGCAACTCCTACACTCTACGCTCTTTGCCTCCTAGCTGAAACCAAGCAGGCCCACACACGCATGTGAGTTTGTACTGTCAGAACCAACAAATCAGAGTCTTTCAGTCAGACACAAGAAACTCAGAGTTTCGGCTGGTCTAAGGTTCAATTCCTAACAGCAGCAATCCAGACAGGTTCACAGTAACTTAGTGCAAGTAACCGATACAGCGGCTCCTGCTGCCATGAACTGCTCTTCGGCACACTGCCCACCGGCAGCAATGCCAGAGTGAAACTCAAGAGTTCAGCTCAGTTTTCTTCTGCAAATTTTGTAATTCTAAGTTTAAAATTATAATAAAAAATAATCAAGTGACCTTGATCAATTCCCTTATGTGAACAGAAGAGTCCTGAAGTAATGAATTGATTACAGACAGAAGGTACCGTTAGTACCAGGTTTTTTTTAGTACCGTTTGCATTAAAATTTTTAAAAAAGAATTTTTATACAATTAAAAGTATTTTATACTGTATTTAGGAAAAAAATCCCCAATCCTGCCTCAATTATTATGGCTTGCCTATAGGCATTTGAAAAACAAATTAGTAGTTTAAAACTGAAAACTACTTTGCTGTTTATACATTTCTGCTTGAAGTTTAAAAATCCTACTAACATGTTAGTTCTGACTTTGTAAAGCAGATAAATTAGTAAACTGAGAACACTAAAATTAATCTATGTGCATAATCCTGGCAACTGATCAGTTATAACAGAAGTAGAGGAGCGCCAGTATCTATGACAATCACAACAGAAAAGGGAAAGCCAGATGCATTTGAGCATGTTTTTGCCAGCCCATACAATCACTAACTCCAACTGACAGCTACTGCAGCCACAAGAGACGAACAAGTTCTTCAGCACTTTGGTCATGGGACAGCTGATCATCATCCTCACAAATAAAATAATTTCCAAGCAATTTTAACTCAGTGCTGAAAAGCAAGTAAAACCAAACTAGCTGCTACTGCTAAAAAGTTGTCACATAAAAGTACGAGTTCATGTTAGTAAATAATAATTCCAAATGCCACTTCACAAAATAAATAAATTTGCAAGAAGTGAAATGAACTGACTTATCTATTGTGAAACATAAGAAGCCACAATAGGAACAGGGAAAGGACAGGGTGGGGCTGAGCAAAGACTATCCATATACAATCACAACACTCCATTAAACGCACCTACAATTTCATCAGTCACTGTGCCTTAATGAGGAATTACAAACCATGACTTGGCAGACAGTAGGAAACACATCCTACCAAGAGGACTGAAAGGGGAAAAAAACTCACATGAAAGAAGCAGACAAACTAAACTTTACAGTTGGTGTCAAGTGGTGGAAGAGGAGGTGAAAGGAATTCCCTAGAGGACACTGGTTACAAAAGATTCATAAAGAAAAGGAAAGTAAGTACAAGCTAGATTAACATTTTATGTGTCAAAGAAAGCCAACCAACAGACAACAGATCTAAGAAGGTTTGTTAAGCTTAACAACTATTCTCTCTATAGCAGCAAGCATCCAGGGAAGAATAGAAACATAATGGTACTTCCCTGTTAAACTCTGTCCCCAAATCTTTCTGTCCCTCAAAAAGGGAACAAACAGTGCTATCGATGTTTACAAACCAAGTCACAGAATCAACAAGCAAAGGAACCTTACCCAGGAATGAAATACTAGGGAGCAGCAAAGAAATTAACTGTTTTGTTTTGACTATAAACCCCACTATATTCAAAACAGGGTAGCTCATTTTAGCCTGTAATAATTATTGTCATTAACCAGAACTCAAAGTTGTAATACCTATTAACCTTGCTATAGGTTAGCAACTGGTTCAACATCTTATAGATCTAACTCTATGCCAGGCCAGGAGTTGACAAAAAGACTGGCAGTAAGAAAAGGCAGCAGCAGCAAAGATAGGGGTGTAAAAAAAAACAACCAAAAACTGTTCCAAGGTTAGAAACTACTTCTTGCAGTACAGCTATGCTGTGTCACTGCCTATGCCCAGGACACTGATTCATTGCATCCAGGCAAAATGTAAACTGGCAAATACTCCAGAGAGTGAGGACGTTTCT
Organism: Leptocoma aspasia; assembly: GCA_013399835.1. Classification (NCBI taxonomy): domain Eukaryota; kingdom Metazoa; phylum Chordata; class Aves; order Passeriformes; family Nectariniidae; genus Leptocoma; species Leptocoma aspasia. The sequence goes on from VXAX01007965.1 coordinate 163,972, forward strand.
CTTGCTGAAGAAACACCTACAAAGCTTTTCTAGACTGGGTGCTGCCTATGCCTCCTCTATAACTCCCTGTGCAGTAAGTCTCCCCAGGCTGTACTTTGGCAAGCCCCTCAAGCCAGGTCCATTAAGTGTGCTGTGTGGAAAGACCACACAACTTCTTTACAGGTTTTTCTAACAACCCTGCAAACTTACTCTCACTCACTGCAACACGAATTCCACATCCTGCTCCCCAAGTCTTTTACTTCTTTTACAAATCTTTCACTGCACTACCTGAAATTTTATCCTGTAAAGAAAATAAGTTGGAGAAAACTGATATGGTCAACAGGGAGATCATGATGCTTCATAAATACCCCTTATGAGCCTTGGGTTACCTATATCGGAACAAAGCTTCCCACTACTGCAAATAAATTCATATTGGGGTTTTGTTGTTGTTGTTGACCACCACACATTCATCACCTCAAGAAATTTAGGGGTTTTTGCTTTCATATGTGAAACTTCAGAACTATGCACATCATTCAATTTATATTCACACCTTCCTCATTGTCTTCCATTACTTTCTGCTCTGCCCATGGTATTACCATGTTTTCCTTTTGGCTAGCTTTCATTAAGCTTTCCAATTATTCCTCCACTTACCCACAACTTCTTGCCAAAAGGACCAGCTTCATTTCAGCTTAAATCAATCGAAGTTACAGCTGTCCACTCCTTCCTTCCACCCAACCTGTCCTCTTAACTCATCCTCCAGTTTAACTGCATCCCATAAGGAGTCATTTCAGAACACCGAACTAACTATCTGCCAGGGTCAGTTCCCTGAATGAGGTCACTTAGGAGTTAATTCCACACCAAAGAAAGGACAGAAAACAACACAAGTCCTGCTTAGTCAAAACAAAACAAAGGATTCAGCGTCCAAGTGAGTTGCATACAACGCCGAATCATTCTTCCACGGACTCTCCTGCCATCGCTCAGAGAAAACATGTTCACAAGAAATCCAAAGCAGCAGTGACACAAAAGGCCACATGCAAACTTACAAGATAAAGAAATGTTAAGAGACAAGGGTTAAAAGAAGTAAGTGCTGAGAAATGCCCAAACTGACATCACACACAGAAATTTACAAAACCGACATGGAGACACAAAGTTGGCAGATAAAAAAAAAAACAACCTGGCAGAATCGAATTTGATACAGACTGTTACTGCAATAAAACGCACGAGAAATAAAAAGAACGACGGGTATGCAAATTGTGCCAGAAATACACTTTTCATGTAAAAGACCTAGGCGGCTGTGTGTAGCCTCGAGCTACTACTGCCGAAGTAACGCTAAGGTTTAACAAAAACACAAAGCGTTCCTTCATAATGAGCTCTGCGTGCGAGAAGGCAGCCCAAGAGATTTAAGTGCCATGACACGCCTGTGGACAGCTCAGGAGGATCCTCACAGCAGCACCCCTGACCGGTGGGGAGCCCCTGGCCACGGCATCTCCCCGCCCTCCCGCACCCGAGCCCCCGCTCACGCGTGCTGGGCGGGAACCGTGAGCGAACACACAGCCACGAGTCCCCGCGACAGGGACAGTCCCCAGGACAGCNGAGACCGGGGCGCGGGGCCGGTGGGGCGGGGGGGACAGGCTGCGAGAGGCCACGGGCGGGCGGCGCATGCGCGGTGCCCTTCCACCGGCCCGCGGGGACGCGCACCCCCTCGCGGCCCGGGGCGCGAGCAGCACCGGAGCTAAAGTGACCAATAGGGCGCCGAGGCGGGCGGGGCCTGCTGTGGAGACAGCCAATCACGGGAGGGACGTGTTCCACGCGCCGGGGCTGTGGCGGCCCCGTCCGGCGGCGGCGGGAGCCGGGGGCACCTTCCCGCGCCCCT
>VXAX01007965.1:165839-189398 GCA_013399835.1 Leptocoma aspasia
ACCTTCCAGCGCCGCTCCCGCGGGCGGGGCCGGGGCCGGGGCCGGGGCCGCTCCGCCCCAGGGCCCCCGGCTGGTCGCGGTCTGCAGCCTCGGGCCCTGCCTGCGGGGGGGAGCGGGGGCCTCCTGGTCGAAAACGCCATCACGGAATCACTTAGGTTGGAAAAGACCGCTGAGATCATCAAGTTCAAGCTGTGACCGAACGCCATGGCACAGAGTGTCAACCAGGCCGTGGCGCTGAGTGCCAAGTCCAGCCTTTCCTTAAACACCTCCAGGGACGGTGACTCCACCTTCTCCCTGGGCAGCCCATTCCAATATCTAATCACCCTTTATGTGAAGAATTTCTTCCTGGTGTCCAAGCTGAACCTCCTCTGGCACACGTCTGGAGGCCATTTGCTCTCAGGAAGTCACTTGCTGTCTGGGGGAAGACGCAGGTCGCCCCTGGCTGCAGCCTCCTGTCTGGTTGTAGCGAGCAGTAAGGTCACCTCTGAGCCTCCTTTACTCAAATAACCGATGTGCAAACATTTACTTAGCGATTTTTTTTTTCTTCTTCTTCTGCTGATTCATTGTTCAGGATAAATAGGTCCCACGGAGGCAGTACCAGTGCAGCTGNTCCGGGGCCTCCCCTGCTCTCGCCACCGCTGCCTCGGGCCGCCCGAGTGCCACGGCCGCCCCCGTACTCCCGGGGTCGGTCCGGCGCGACCCGGGAGCTCTTCGCGGGCCGCGGTCGTGACCCAGGGCCGCCGCCGCCCCACTCTACCTGCATGCCCGGCGCCCCGGGGTCCACGCCGGTATCCAGCACGGCCAGCAGCACCCCCCGCCCGTCGAAGTCGGGGAAGCGGGCGAGGAAGGCGGCGGCGCCGGTCTCCTTCTTGGGCAGGAGCCNTTGGAAAAGACCGCTGAGATCATCAAGTTCAAGCTGTGACCGAACGCCATGGCACAGAGTGTCAACCAGGCCGTGGCGCTGAGTGCCAAGTCCAGCCTTTCCTTAAACACCTCCAGGGACGGTGACTCCACCTTCTCCCTGGGCAGCCCATTCCAATATCTAATCACCCTTTATGTGAAGAATTTCTTCCTGGTGTCCAAGCTGAACCTCCTCTGGCACACGTCTGGAGGCCATTTGCTCTCAGGAAGTCACTTGCTGTCTGGGGGAAGACGCAGGTCGCCCCTGGCTGCAGCCTCCTGTCTGGTTGTAGCGAGCAGTAAGGTCACCTCTTAGCCTCCTTTACTCAAATAACCGATGTGCAAACATTTACTTAGCGATTTTTTTTTTCTTCTTCTTCTGCTGATTCATTGTTCAGGATAAATAGGTCCCACGGAGGCAGTACCAGTGCAGCTGTTTAGCAAAGAGCTGGAAAAAACCCCCACACCAAAACCAAACCAACCAAAAAACCCGAAACAAACAAACAAACCTCCAACCACACAAAAACAAACAAACAAAAAAAGAAGAAGGAAACCCACAAAGAAACCCCAACAAAACAAACAAAAAACTCCAACAACAAACAAACCCAAAAGACTACCTAAAGGGGAAAATAAAAACGCCAACCAAACCAAAAAGACTACCTAAATGCTATAGGGAGCTCAAAATAAAAGTTTTGGTGAAGTTCATAAGGGAAAATCTCAACTTTGAACAGGAGTCAGAGGTTTCAAAGGTATTTTTCTAGCTTTCATGCTCACATACAAACTTGCAAAAGAACCTGAACTATGGAGTACCAGCAAACACACACACACAGGATGTCTTTTGGAAAGATGCCTTGTTTGTAGTGTCTGACATGTGCCCTTTCAGCCATTTTAGCTGGTAGTAAGTGTAAACCTGGTTGATTTCTGGGGGACCACTTTGCTTTCTTCAGGCAAGTTTCTATTTAGAGTCATCTTGGCAGACAAAGGTGTTTGTGAGTTAACATGTTCACTGTAAAGCAATGGGGATTTTGACTTCTGAGAGTTTTTCTGTTTGTTTAATTTTTGTTTCACAGGTCCGATGAGATTATAATGGAATGTTTGTCAGACATTAATCTTCATTGAAATGGATCTGGCATTTGTTCCTTCTCTAGAACTGGGAGAGGGTTGCTAGCAAATAGGAATACTTCATTCATTTTTCCCATTTTGTCAGCTACCATCAGCATTGTCTTCCAGCTCACTAATGGCTTTAGAGATCCACGTGATTTTTATGCAAGTACTAAAATAAACCTGAAGAGCACTGCCTTAAAAATACACAGTATTAAAAAAGTGAAAGCTGTACCATATGAACGTAGTGTGTAACTTAATCTGCTTCCCACTTTGGTTTTCAATCATAAATCAAAATTTTACATTTTGATGTCTAGATACCATGTGCTTAACTTTCTTAGAATGTTGATGGTGTCTGACTGCCATAGTCAGATTTTTTTTTTTAATTATGTAAAACTTTGACTGATCTTATCACAGTGGAGAGAATTATTCTGACAGGATAGTTGTTCACTTGTTTAATAACTAATTCACTGCCCATTTGAGTTTAGTTTTTCTTCTGTTTATCATTGCTAGTGCATCTCAATGGGAGAAGCTTGTATTTCTGGTAGCATGTTGACATGAACAGAAGTCTGATATGTCCTATTCCTAGTATACTTTGAGACATTAAACTACAACAAATGCTCAAAATATTTCACATCCCATTTAATGAAAAAGCTATATGTTATAATCTGGAAACATTTATTACTAGCCCTGAGAATTTCTTCCCCGTTCAGTTGCCTTGGTCTCAAAGTACCACAAACAACTCATCTAATTAGCAGGTACATATTGTTCAGATATGTATAAATTATGTGCCCTGCCAAGTAGCAGGGCAGGTTCTGCAGGAAAACCCAGGATTTGAGGCAGGTGTGCCAATCAACCTTTAACAGACTAGAAAGTGATACCATGAAAAGAAGAAACTTAATTTCGGTGACCATCTTCAAAAAGTAGCTATTTTGTTAATTGTATGATTACAACTGTAGCATTAGGACATGAGCTTAAGGGTAAAGTTGTGCATCTTACTGAGACGCTGCAGATCCTGAGCATACTGAGAATTCTGGAATTTTAAACTTAATCCTGCTCTTTTCATGTATCTTATGTTTAGTGTGCTAGGTTAACCGTTGGACTAGCGCTCCCAAGTCCTCCACTAAAACATGACCTTAAGGACCACATCTAAATCTATTCAAATACTTCCAGGGATGGTGTCTCAACCCCTTCCATCATGGGCAGCCTGTTCCAGATGGGGAAAAAGCTTTTTTATCAGGACCTGTAGCAATAGAGCAACTAAAAGAGAGCAGATTCAGACTCGATATGAGGAAAAGTTTGATTTACAATGAGAATGGGGAAACACTGTAACAGCTTGCCCACAAGAGGTGGTGGATGCCCCACCTCTGGAAACATTGAAGGTTAGGTTGGATGGGGCTCTGAGCAACCTGATCTAGTTGAAGATGTCCCTGCTCATTGCAGGGAAATTGGACTAGATGACCTTTCAAGGTCCCTTCCTACCCAAACCATTCTATGATTCTATGAACATCTGACCAGGTAGCTAGATTTGCATGGACATTTGATGCTCCAACAGATTCTGCTCTGAATACTCCCAATATAGATGTGCTTCTAGGTCTGCATCTGAGACCTGGCAAAGGTGTTCTGGTCTTGACAGCTGTGAGTGATTCCTCGTATTGCTCACGTGTCAGGCCTGTCAGTATGTGGAGCTGGCCAGCGATCACCTTTGATTTCATATGCAGCCTAATGCACTGTGGATGAGAAGGCTGAGGACACCTGCTGCATCTTCTGCCTGATGTTACATCCATAAGTCCCATTCTGGGCTTCAAATCTCTTTTCTGTCTGAGCATGCATCTTTCTGCAGACGAAATGCTCTACCTGCTGCAGGGCTCTCTCTGAGTCAGGCAGTTCTGTTTTGCATGGAAACATCCCAAAGTGAACCCAAAACAACATGACCTAATATCTTTCTAGTACAGGCATTGACATGAATGTAGAAGAACTGGGCTGTTCGTTCTTTCTCTAATTAATGTTAAATTATTCTATTCAAAGTGTCAATTGGAGTTGCGCACGAACCGTTTAAATTTCAGTTGCAGCAATTACCTTAGTCACTATGTTTCAGATTTCACCCACTCCTTCTTTCAACCCTGCCTGAGTTACAACATGTGGAGAGGAGGAATCATCCTACCAGTTAGACTGTGAGAGGATGTGTTTGATCAAATTGTATTATGCAAGGCAGGCACTTCAGTGTTCTGAGTGAGGTCATTAATTACCAAGGTGCTCAGTAGAGACTCTTCTTTATTCCCCTTTATGAGAGAGGACTGGCTTCAGGGAATAATGGGAATAGATGATGCTTGAATGAAGTGGATGTTAAGATGTGACTTAATTCCTGCCATTGCCTTCTGTATCCCTTCCTTTCCCATTGGCTCTTGTTATTGCATAACATGCAATACGTGTAAGCATAAAACAACACAAATCCTCTAGAAGAAGCAGTTTCCCACTCCTTCCCAGCCTGATCCTTGGGCATTCACTCTCATTCTTCTGCTCCCCCAGTCACTTGTGCTGCTGTGGCTTCTTGATGGAACTGATAAAGGGATAAATCTGGCTGAAAACTATCCCACATAAGTGGTTGGGAGCTGGTACTTGAGACAGGCTCCTGAACCACCTCTTCATGCTTATGCTGCTGCAGATTAGAGATGATCCAGCACAGTACTCCTCAGTTAAACACACCATGGAACTAAGGCACTACCTGAGGCACTACGTGAGGGAACTTGGCCATTGGGTTTACAGAATTTGGGGTTTTGTTTTTTGTTTGTTTTTTTTTTGGTTGTTTGTTTTGTTTGTTTGTTTGTTTAACCAGGTCCTGTACTAAGGCTTCTGCAAAGTGCCTGGATAGCTATGAGCTTGTGTAAATATTTTTGTGTGTATCAATTTAAGAAAGGTTTTCAGAGAAGGCCCCATCCCAGTTCTTTTTCCCTTGTTTACTACCGAACAGTTTAGCACAGACAAGGGTATCAAATCTGCAGAGTGAACCATTCAATGCTCTTTCTTCACAAAAAGGAAGACATTTACTCATCTTTTAGTTTTGCTATGTAACCTTCCTTAATGGACAATGTATCTTCAGCTTTGTCTACCGGTAGTTATTTACTTGGTTGGGTCAATTTGCCATGCCCTTCCCTTGATAACATAAAAAAGATCATTGCATACATATAAAATTATGAGGTCATTAGTGAACAACAGCTGGCATTACTCTCCGACATAATCATATTTCCAATATGTCTGTCAGAGTTACCAGAATGAATTCTTATTGTTCTCTCTCACAGACTCTTGTGGCCTAGCTAATGTCTTTAGGGTGTGCTTTCACTTACAAACTTGTTTAAAATTGTCTAAAATTATATCCATATGGAGACAATACAATAAGAGGATATAATAATAAGAATAAGTTCATATATTGCTTTAAACACTTTCTCAATAAAGCTGCTCAAAGAAATTATTAGCTCTGAAAATTCAAGATAGGATTCATTTAGCACTGGCCTCAGCAAAAAGCTGCAGCTGCAGTTCAGTACCAGTTGAACCTCAAACATTTAGTGGTCTTCTGTGGCAAAGTTGTTAGTAGGGTTGCATTTTAAAAACATATTTCTGTAAGAATAAAATCACTTCTTTAACTATGCTGCAGAAATGAGCAAAGAAATTACTGACTATAAATGCATACTTTTTATTTCTAGAGCTGAGCATGCATATTCATTTTTCATGTTTCTCTGAAGCTTAAAACAGAGTTCGGTCTTTTTCCCAGACTTGGCCTTGTATAGCTTGCAGAGATTTGTGATAGAAATACAAAGATTAGTAGAATGAATTATGGATGGAATTGTAGGTGTATAAAAGAAACAATATCAAACAAAGGTTAAGAATGTCATATGCTGATAACCAAGGACAACAGTTAACATCAGTCAAAGGGGTGAACAACAAGGAATCCATTGTTTGCAGCAAGACCAGAAAGGCTGAGTTTTCATGGGGCCACAGAATGACAACACTTAAGTAGAAGACTCAAATTCTGCTAACAGGAGGATGGCAGCAAGGTTGCAGCCACAAAGATGCCCAAATGAGGATACACAGTCCATAGGTATCAATCTTCCAAAAAGTATGTGGAGGAATCTTTAAACAAGATTCTGAAGCATAGGTTTATGCCATAGTGACTAACTCACAAAGTGAATTAAAACTATGTGTAAACCCCATTGTCAGCAAGAGGAATCCAAGAGGCCTTATTAGAAGTTGATAGCTAATGTCCCTTGTCCCTGTGTCATGTATAAGTGAAATTGGCCAGACCACTGGACTGCATGCATCTTGGTGCAAGTGAACATGAGAATGCAAGAGAACAATCTATGAAATAATGTGCACAATCAAAAATTGGTTTTGTTTAATGTAGGTAGCACCTTCTTCCTCCATCTGGTTTCACACTGATTTGTTGTTTTAAATTTTTGCAGTGTCAGAAATACTGTACTAGTAGCGTCATTGCCAAAGCAGTTGGTATTTCAAGTGCTATTCTGTTGCGTGAAAGTCACTTTGGACTTTTTGGGCTTTTAATTAGTTGGATTTTGTAAGACACAACAAGTGCATTTCTTTTTAAATTTATGAAATGCAAGAATACTTATGCAGACAAAATTATGTCATTGTTTAATGCCAGCTGACAGCTCAGCCATATGCAGACTCTTGCTCACTCCTCGCTGCTGGGGTAGGGGAAAGAATCAGAAAGGTAAAATGGAGAAAACTTTGGTGTTGAGATAAAGACAGCTGAATAGGTAAAGCAAAAGCCATGCACACAGGCAAAGCAGAACAAGGCATTCATTCACCACTTCCCATGGGCAGGCAGGTGAAAGCCAGGCATCACACAGATCAAGGACTTGGGAAAATAAACACCATCACTCCAAATGTCCCTCCCTTCCTCCTTCTTCCCAGGCTTTGTATGCTGAGCAAGACACCAGGCAGTATGGGGTATCCCTGTGGTCAGTTGCGGTCAGCTGTCCTGGCTGTGTCCCCTCCCAGCTTCTTGTGCATGCCCAGCCTGCTTGCTGGTGGGGTAGGGTGAAAGGCAGAAAAGACTCACAAGAATCTCCCGAGTTGGATCAGTAACTGGTATATCCTTGTGTTATCAACACTGTGTTCAGCACAAATCTAAAATACAGCCCCATAGCAGCTACTAGAGAGAAGATTAACTCTACCCAAGCCAAAACCAACAGACTTTTGCAAATTTAAGTACAACAATTAATGCTTTTTTATGATGGAATGTAAATCCTTACGAGCTCTTTCTGAAGATTTCCTATGTCTGTTTAAATTCCAAAACCCCACCTTAGAAAGGCTGAAAAAGGCATCATATATCTAGATACATATATGAAATATGTACATATTCCCTATAGTGGAACTCAGGAGCTTTTGTCTGAGAAATGCTATATACATTTGGAAGTATATATAGGAGGCATTTGAAGTTAACTTTTCTTTGTCAGAAACTACACAATATAGCAACTAGGAATATTTCCAGATTTTCCTGTAAGCACTTTTGCAGTATTTTTTGTCAATGTTTTTGTTTGGTTTTGTTGGGTTTTTTTGTTTTGTTTTGTTTTGTTTTGTTTTTTTTAGTTGGTGAGCCTACACAAAAATGGAAACATCATCTGAGATCTAAAATTCTAGAAATGGAAACATCATCTGAGATCTAAAATTCTAGTTCTTATATCTAAGGGATACATTTGAATATCCAATATATTTCTTTGGCTTACTCAAATAGGAAATGGGCAGCAGCTGTTTGGTAGTCAGGATTAAGGAATATGCTTTAAGAACCAACATACCCTGAAATAAAAGAAAAAGAAATCTGCATCATGGTAAGAGAAGTTACTGTGAATTCCCTATAATATAAGAGGTAGCTTTTGTGAGAAATCTCTCCAAATGGCAGTTTGGAGAGTTCTTTCCTTGACTATAGCAGTGTCCCTATGCCCCACTTAAATCTTTCTTTGTTGTTATACATCATGCAATAGTACAAATACTCAGTGACAGTTTACCTCTCTTTTAAAGCAGAGGCAGTTACTAACCTTATACAAACTAGTTGCAACATGTAGCAACACTTCACATTGGCAAGTAATTTCCCTAATTTTTTTAGTGACTACTTGAACACATTCCTAGTCCTCAATGGGGATATTGCTGTCTCTATTCAGGGTCATAGGAAGTCTTCCTATGTTAAAACTCCAAAACCCCACTTTAGAAAGGCTGAAGTGTGACTTGAAATCCTATTTTCACAGTGGTGAGGTGACAGCTATCTAGTGTGTGTTTTTAATTTGTATCTCATTTAAAAATATTAATAACTCTAAAGCTAAGCTTTTCAGGCTGCAATCTCTTCAACAACATAGTCATCTGGAGGTTTAATGGCTGGGATGTGTTTCTGTTTTGCAAAACATGAAAACAACACCCCTCCAGTCACTATTTTTGAGTAATATCATGAATTAGATATTTGTTAAAATTCTCCTCTTGAGGGCAGCAAACATCTAGAACTAAAAGTCATTCATGTTTCTTAAAGGTGTAATAAAGAATATCCTGGATTTGAAATAGACCAGAGTCAGCTTGTCCCTTGGCTCTCACGGTTTAGAGAAAGATTCACTTACAGCTCTACAATTTTTGTACAAAGCCTGAAAGTTTAAGTGAAAAATGCAGCATATGAAATCAATGCTTCACGTTATAAACCAGTTGAGAAAAGAGTAACCAAGTAGAAAGATATAGAATCATAGAATCATCAAGGCTGGAAGAGACCCTTAAGATCATCAAGTCCAACTGTCAACCTGTCCCTACCATCCATAAGTTCCAGCCTAAGTTCTCTGTTAAACTAGATCAGCCTTTTCCTGCAATGATTTATTTTTTCACACATGGGGATGGCGTGTTCCTGAATATTAAACAATTATTTTTTAAAGTATATCCAGCCTTCCTGAACTCCTTTGCCCTTCAGGACTGACTCCCAAAGGGCTCTGTCAATCAATGTCCTAACCAGGCCACAGTCTGCCTGCTGGATGTCCAAAGTAGAAGTTCTGCTGGTGCTTCTCCTTATTTCACCCCTCGTCGTCATTATGCCCAAGATGCCCACTGATCATTACATCACCCACTAGTCTTTCCTTGTTCACAAACAGAGGTCTAGCAGGGTACCTCTGCTGGTAGGCTTGTTCACCAGTTGTGTTAGGAAATTGTCTCCCACACACCCCGGGAACCTGTTAGACTACTTCCTCTCTGCTGTGTTGTATTCTCAGTAGACATCTGGCAAATGTGTTTCCATGAGTATCAAGGCCAGCAATCATGAGACTTCTGCCAGCCACTTATAGAATGCCTCATCAGCCTGTTCATCCTGGTTGAGTGGTCTATAACAGACTCCCACCATGACATATGCCCTGCTGAACTTATCCCATGATCTTTACCCATAGGCACTCAGCCTTGTCATCTTCATTATCATCCATCCCAATACAATCAAAACACTCTGTAATTTACAGTAATGTGCAGTAAAACACTCTGTAATGTACTCCTCTCTTGCTTCACCTGTCTCTTCTCTAAAGCTTATAGCCATTCAACAACAGTCATTGCCATAAAGTTTAAAATGAGCATTTAAACGTGACTTCATAATAATGGAGCTCGATTGAAGTCAGTGTGAGAAGCTCAGGGGCCTTAGACATCTCTGATGATTCATGAGCATATTCACACATGCCCAGCCAAGAAGAATGACACCTGTGGCTATGTTCTGTCTACTGTCTCTTTATCATGGACACAGTGCAGTATCTCTAAACAGAGCAAAGGAAAAAACTACTAACAAGCAAAAACTACTAACATATGTTGTGGGTTTGCCTATTTATTGCTTGTGTGTCTCCCATGTGGCTTCGTTCTTCAGCTAGGTCTCATGCTGCAAAACAATAAAAATTATTGCAGTGGTCAGTAAGCCTGTGACAGGTTTCAGGAAGTATTTCTGCCCCTCAGCACAACACCTGTCACTATTACTTCTTGTGCTGGTCAAAGTGCTACACCAACGTCATTGTGCAAACTCATCTGTCATTTGTAAATTCAATGCAAATGTAAAGAATTAGTCTTTCCTCATTCATTAACTAATAAAAGAATACTTTGAACTAATGCACTGAAAATAATTGTGACTTCTTTGTAGTCTTTGAATGAAGCTAGATAAAAGATTAAATTAGACAGGTTTAAATGTAACCTTTAGTACTGGCAATGCTACAAATACACATTGGCATGTCTTATTTTATCGTTGTCTAGATTTTATTAAGAGAAACTCTATGTTTCAGAACTTCTCTTTGCTTTTGACCCAGAATGTATGCCTAACCCAGGAATGACCTGGTTCCCTTGAATTTACTTCAGGTACTAGAAAACTAATGCCTTCAAACTTGGAGAGTGATGCAGAGATCCTGGGAATTATGGAAGGAGTTTGATTCTCCTCTGCTTGTTCTTTGGCTTACCTCCAGCTTCCAGGAAAGCTGGATATCATTCTCAGTATAGTATTTCTGGTTTGTACCAAATCACATTCTCAAGGAGTATTTACTTGCAGTCTTGTAGCAAGAATGTATACTCTGGATGTGTTATCCAAATCCCATAACTCAAATCCCCAAGTAGGTTACATGTACTTGAATTCTTCACCCATTGTGATATTGAAGAGTTCATGATAACACAGAGAAAATCAGGGGAAAGGATCTGAAAGGAATATCATGTAGGCCAAAGGAATAAAACTCCTTGTGAATGAAGTGAAAGGCAGTGAGTGTTGCATGTTCATGCAGGCTTGTGAAGGAGACTTGACCTTGCAGGTTATTCTGTATGATGTGCAGGCTGAGCTGCATCTAGGCTGGTGAGAGAGCCTAGCCTCCATCATATGGAGCCCCCTCCTGGCTGTGCCTTGAAGAGAGCAAGATCAGGATTGGATGGATCATCACTTCCTCCTGCCCAGAGCTGGACTGGGGAGCCGAACTATCCCTTGTCCATACATAGTGCCATACACTCGCTTTTGTTGAGGAACTCAAGGGCTGGATGCTGCTGGTCATTCCTCATTGCAAATTAAGGCACTGATGGCCCTGGAGCAGTCAGAAGGTCAGGTACTGTGGTAGGTGATTATGTTGGGGAAGCTGGGGAAATCAGTCATCAGTATTGACTCTGTGAAATCCTTCAGAATGCTGGCCATGGGATTCCTTTGGGATACCTGGAAAGGTTTCTTTTTCCCTTTTCTTTTCTAGGTAGATCCCTCTTTTGTCAGAACAACTTATCCAGGCTAATCAAGATTTTTGTCCCCATTCTATAACATGCCCTGAAGACATGTTTAAGACATGAAGAAAAGTTTAAGGAAATGTTGTATGTGCCTGCTTGCTGTAATATGTGACAAACCTCTGCTTTCAAGGATATAAAAACCTCAAATCTTTGATTGTTCTGCCTATGTTACTATTTTACATGTTACAGTTGACTAGATTAATAAATGGCATTATACCATGCCAAAATCAAAATATTTTCTGTATCCATGTGAGTGTTTTAAGTGCTTTCTGACTTTTTTTCTTACCTCCACTAGTGTTGCAGCATTTTTTGCTCTAACGTAATTCAGAATAATAAAGTATTGATTTTTGCACAGATATATGTGTGCCTTTCTTAGATGGGTATTTCAAATTTTATTAATGTGCATACAATGTAAATATAAAATAATAGCATTTGATACTCAATATAAAAAATGTCTTTGAGATTAGCCATGCAACGTATATAGATACTTAACTTTATGGCCACTAGATGCCACTGTCGCTCTGTGTATGCATGACTGAGGCATCTTTCACTGCTCGAAATCGTAGTCCCCTAAAAAAAGCTGTGGTATAACTCCACAGCTTTCTAGTGCTCTGTCCTTAATGGTATACATTGAGTATTCACCATTTCTCTTAATAATTATACCTTAGAATTTGTAAAGCAATGAAAATACATTATTTCATTATTTTGAATCTTAACCATTAGATCTTTACATTAGAAGAAAGATATTATTTTTAGAAAAATAAATTGGTTAATCAATTAGTAGATTTTTGCATGGAAGATCTGCTAGATGGTTTTTCATTCTTTGGTTTGATTAGATGCTCAAAATATTTTACAGTTTAAATATAACTGAAAAGTGAAAAACATATCTCCTCATATGCTAATTTATTTCCTCTGACTCCAATATAACCCTCTGGGCTAATTAAAAATACATTCATTAATTTTCATTTTTTTTCCCCGTCACACCAATAATATGCCTATTTGTCCTTTCTAGATAACTAGCCCAACATATCTCCTGGAGTCAGTCTACTATTTATTCCTGCCCATGAATTAGTGAGGAATACATATATGATCAGCAAAGTGGAATCACAAAGGGAAATTGCAAATCATTATGAGGTAAAAAACCGGTTCAGAATGGGAATCAAAAACTTTAGAATCCTCAAAAATAAAGGAGCTACTTTACATGAGCTTCAAGAGATTGTGAGGCACAGGCATTACATGTTGATTTTTATGTCAGTGCAGACAGTCCACAGATTTTAAGATATTTTTTGTTAACAGCAAAGGTGAAACCTCAGAGAAGATTAAATTCATGCCTATTGTCTCTTATCCTTCCACTGCACATCACATTGGATAGTCTGACTCCCATCTCCTCAAGCTTCCTATAGATAGTGGGGTAGCTGTGCAGTGTTCCCAAAGCCATCTCTGCCCCAGGATGGACAAGCCCCAGGGACACTGCTCCAGCCCTGGCCATCACTGAACTGCAGTTTATTGGTGTCTTTCCTGTGTTGGAGAACAGTATCTAGATGTAGCTAGTGACTGCTGAGCAGAAGGGGACAACCAATGCCTCCCTGATCTCCTGGCTGTGCTCCAGAAATACAGCCCCATATGCCTTTGGCAGTCTCCGCTGCCAGAGGATGCTGGTGGTTCCTGTTCAAGTAATTAGTTGGAATAAGAAATACAGCATAGGAATAAGTTCTCAGCTCTTTAGATTTTAGGAATTCATAAGTGAGTTCTGCATGGATCTGTGTGAAACATGTACGTGCACCTGGAGACGGGAAGTGGCAAAGTAAGAGTTTTCAGGTAATACTTGATCCTTGAGGGCAATGAAGGAAGAGTGTATCATACATAAATCCTTCAGGGGAATGAGGGCACACAAAGAGTGTATCATATATAAAGTGCAGCATTATACATATATGTATGTATATCTACTCAGAAGTGCCATTTTGAAAAGTTTTGGATGCATTGATGAAAACACTAAATCAATACCTGACAGAGGTCAAAAACCTAAATATTAAATTGTTAGCAGAAGGTAAAGAGAGTGAGGCATAATGTCATTATGCCAAGGCTGTATGGTTCATTACATACAGTTCTGCTCGCTTCATCTCAAAAAGGGAAGAATAAAATAAAATGTCCAGAAGACAGAAATGGAAGAAGCTTCAGAGAAGAGCTACAAAGATGGTCAAGTTAATGGATTTCTCAGTAAACTGAGATGATGAAAGTAGTCTGGAAAAGAGAGAAATGGGAGGCATAAAGCAGAAGTCTAAACAAATAAGTAATGTGCTGAAAGGGAATAGGAGTAAGTTCTGCTCTGTATCCCCCAGTACAAAACCTGGCATGCAGCAAATAAAACTGGATGTATATCTTTGCACACAGAATCAATTTTCATGGCATGTTGTGGCTATTAAAATCTTAAGGCATCAGAGACCTCATGGTTCTTAGTCAAGTAGCAGTTATTAATGCATATAAACCACTGAGTGTACATAGGCCACAAAAATTTGGAGGGGTTTATTGTACAGGCAAAACATTCTGTATGTTTGTCCTGTTCTTTCATATTTCCTTGAGCACCCCTCCTTGTTTACTGCCAAGGACAAAGTACTGGGCTAAAGGGACCTCCAGTGTGAGCCAGCGTGGCTACTGTTATTTCATCATTCAAAAAAGAAAAGAAATATAATATGAAGGAATGAAGAGGGACTTCTGTAAAGACTGCTTCATGCAAATTCAAAAGTTTATTTCTTACCTGACTATTGAAGTCCCTATCAAATGGCATTATAAGGAAAAAATAACTGTAACAAAATTGTACAATAAAAATCCATATTAAAATAGTATCTAACATTGTGTCATAAAGACAAGTAATGAAAATTGTATTTCTTACTAATTTTCAAAATCCTAAGTGCGGATCAACTACTGGCTGCCTTACAATTAAGATTATGAGTACAGACTATGTACTAGAACATGGCTTCCAAGATGGTTTGCAAAACCCCTATGTAATTTCACTGACACACCACAAAAAAAAGAGGGGTTTGGTCTATCAGTAGGAACTTACTCTTTGATCCAGCTCTTCCCTTTTAGTGCTTTGAGGATGCAGCAAAGAATTTATATATTTTTCTTAGAAGGTTCAATTTGTCCTTTAAAAAGAAATATTCCACATGTTCACTCAATTTTTGTTTCTTTGTCTTAAATTTTTTGCAATAGTATCTAATCTTTACCTCTGCATGCCCTCTCATTTCAGGACTCTTATTGTCTGCTGTCCTAAGGGAGTCACTCCTTTTCAAGTTTTTGTGAGATGTTGTAGTTATTGGCTTTTTTTGTCTCATAATCGTCTTGTATTTCAGTTTTTCCAGATTAAATATGAACCAAATATCAAATCCTATGTTATTTTATCAACAAAGAACCATTTTTTCTCATGAGAAATACTCATGTTTGTCCCAGCTTTTGATTTCAGATATATTTTTGTTGTTCATGTCTGTAACAAAATTATGCTAACATGAATAGAATAGAATAGAATAGAACCATAGGATCATTAAAGCTGGAAAAGGCATCCAAAATCCCAGGGTCCAACCTTGGACCGAACACCACTTTGCCACCTAAACCATAGCACAAAGTGTCATGTCCAGTTGTTTCTTGAACACTTCCAAGAATGGTGACTCCACCACTTTCCTGGACAGTCCCTTTTAATGCCTGAGAAGCCTTTCACTGAAGAAATTCTTACTGATGTCCAAACGGAAAGATTTTTTTTGTCACTTACGTAATTCGGTGTGAAATGAAGTACAGCTGGAGTTCTGTCACATTAGTACGGCCAGTAGAAATTACTGTAACAGATTGTTACAGGCTAGTGTTAATGACAGGTTAGTAATTGTTAGTGTAACAGGTTAGTTAATGAACACAGAGGGAAAATACAAACCAAATGTAGATCTCATTTTTCTCACCACTGTGGGAGATGAACATTTGCAGTGCCAGTTTCATTACAGCTTTAATACAAGTTTCAAACTTTATTGACAGTCTCTGGGCTTCAAACAGCAAAATACTGGGTTCTGTTTCTGACATGACTGTAAGCCTGTAGTCTGACATCTTGTAAGGAAGGTTACCTTTCATCTCCCTTTGGGTAGCTTAAAGCTCCAAGTGTCCCACTGAGGATCTTCCAACCTTGTGTGCTATGAAGTCTGCTCAGTCACCAGTTTGGGATTTTTTCCTTTCCTGCCAGCAAGAGCAATGGCTAAAATCTCAGCACCCCCCATAGTTTTTCTCAGTCCTGTGACTAAACTTTTTGAAGTCCTACTGTAAATGACCCACCTTCCCAACTGTGAACAGTATTAAAAGGCCCAAATGAATTGTTTAGATATAGAAAAATGCTCTATCCATGAAAGTTTTCAAAATATTCAGAGTAATCAATCACTTCTTTTGGAGACTATGGGAAAAATTATCACCATCACCTCTTAGCTACTCTTCTTCTACTTCCTACCACCACTCTCCAAAAATCTCACAGGATTTCACAATATGTCAACTAATTAGATATTGCCATGTGTCTGAACCAGCCTCTAATCCCTCTCCTTCCTTCTGGCTGAAGGCATGTCATCTGCGCTCTAATTTGACTAACTGATAGTGTTCTGCCTGATTATATGGCATTAAGGAAGAGTATTAGGGGAAAGAGGACAGTGAGAGAATTAAAGCTGAGACATCTCCTGAAATATGACTGGAGGAGTTGTGGGAATAGTGAAAATCCATTGAGTGAAATGATCTCTTCCAGGTGATAACCAGGAGTGATAAAGACATTTTTCACAGACAAAAAAGACAGCTGAAGAGAGCACCCATTTTGGAGAAATGGGATTTGGGGTGTTCCTTATGTGGACTGGATGAGGCTTTGTCAAAGCAGTCCTAAAATATGGATGCACTTTGCCTTGAGCAATCTCAAGAATCCTCTCTCTGCAATTAGTTCTTTAAATGAATGCACTGAATTGCTGTGGTTAAATTGCCTTGGATTTCAGTTAGGTATTAAAACCACCAGGCTGGAAGCCAGTCACTATCCACACTCTCAACTTAGATTTCACACCATGGCGTGAACAGATTTAAAGCCACCACTGCTGACTGAGAGGTCTTGCTTCCTTTTCAGTCTGCCTTGTTGCCTTCTCCAGCATGTGTGCTACTCCTGCTGAGCTTTTGGAAACAAATTTGTTTTGCTACAGCCGCACAAAGCAAACAGGATTTTCCTTTTGTTTGTTTGTTTGCTTGCTTGTAGTTTGTTTAGGCTTTGTTCTGTTTTATTATGGGAAGGGAGCAGGACAGAGCAGCAAATCCACCAACCTTTTTGGTGGTGAGAAGCCATTAATGAGGGCAGCTGTCTGTGAGGGGGGATGAACCCTTGAATTACAGTGAGACATAGTTGTTACTGAGTGTATTTAAATGGCAGGTGCTGACTGGGAGCTCTAAGAGCTACAACTCCTAACCTCCTATGAAGAGAGAAAAGAGAGTTTCTGTCATGTGGGTACACTGATGGCATTTCCCAGGCTTACGTCAGAAAAGCTTGCCTCTGTGATTGAGTCCCATGCCAAAGTTCATTAAAAACCTTGTTTAAACTTGTCAAGTGGAATGAGACCCTGAGCTTATACTGGTCAAAAAAAAAAAAAAGTTGACACTTAAGGCCCTCACCCTTTTGGATCCAAGTCTGTATGGCACCTGCAACAACCCAACATGACTTTGAAGACTTAGGGTTTTAAGTACCTTTGGGGCTTGTTAAAAGGGGAAGCTCAGGCCCCTGCAGCATTAAAGGTGTGGGCTTGGTGGACTCAGCTGGGTTTGCTGGTCATCTCACCCACACTAGAGGAAGGGTCACATGGACACAGAGCAGACCAGTCCACCCAGGCCTTCCTGGGGAATAGTCCAATGCAAACTCCATCTTGTGGCACAGTGTGCTGGTTTGGGCTGGGATAGAGATTCTTCACAGTATCTGGTATGGGCTGGTTTTGATTTGTCCTGGAAAGAATATTGGCAATTCAGGGATGTTTCAGCTGTTGCTGAGCAGCGCTTGCACAGAGTCAAGGCCTTTTCTGCCTATCACCCCACCAGGGAGCAGGCTGGAAGTGCACAAGGAGCTGGGATGGGACACACCCAGGACAGCTGACCCCAGCTGACCACAGGGATATCCCATACCATAGGACATTGTGCCCAGGGGCAAGAAGGAAGTGGGGAAGTTTGGAGTGATGATGTTTGCCTTTCCACGTCACATTGCACATGATGGAGCCCATCTTTCCTGGGTGTGGCTGAACCCCTGCCTGCCCATGCAATGGACAATGAATGGATTTCTTGTTTTGCTTTGCTTGTGTGGGTGGTTTTTCTTTTACCCATTAAACTATTTCTCATTTCTACTCTTCTGATTGTCTCCCCTTCCCTCTGTGGGAGAGTGAGCAGCAGTCACATGGGGCTGAACTGCTGGCTGAGGTTAAACCATGACAACAGACTGAAATGAAATGTGGGCCAAGGTTCACTGTAGACAGCTTGGAATAAATCAAAGAGGAGACAGCAAAGCAGTGATTTGGTTTGCCCAGCAATCTGCTTTGCCAGGAGTGGAAGGGAGTGACTGCTTGTCATAGCTCTTTATGTTCACAAGGAAATGGTGAAGACCAGCTGTTTATTACCCTAAGCCTTTACCTGGACATTTACAGACCTTTAGCTAAACATGCCTCGTAAGCACCAACAGCACTTGCTCAACTTCTTCCTCTCCTGATCTCATCAGCTACATCACAGCAGTGATCCTTGTGTCCCGGCAAGGTCTGCTTCATCTTCTGGTTCAGGCATCCACAGATCAATGCTGTCCCTGTGTTTCTGGACCTCGCTAAATTGCTAATATCTGACTCAGCTGACCTGGGCTCCAGGTCTGTGACAGATGAGAAAAGCCAAGTTTTATGTTTTTTAAGAGCTGAGTATGGAACAGGTTTAAATTATTAAACAGTTACATGCTATTAATGGGTTAATCTAGGAGACATGACAAGGACAGATGACTAAAACTAAAGTTTTAGCTGCAGTTTTCAGTACCTACTTAGAGAGAGATGTTCTTGCTTAACCAAGCATGGTTGCACAGCCAAACTTACATCTATCCACTACGGACGCTGAACTCATTGCAGGTCCCTGCCCTTCAGAAGGTGTGAACCTGAGCTGCAGGGAATGTAGTGTATGTCATCTCTGAACTGCAATAAAGGGAAATTCATATGTTTTATGGTGTGCTTCTGCTGAAGCCACGAGCAAAATAAATGGCTGAATGTATAAAGTCTCTTTATGTCAGCAGAGACCAAATTATCTAACAAATTAACAATAAATACCTTGCTAAATTAAATCTTATTTACTTCAAATAGCCACAAGGAGTGTGAACATTCAGCAGCAAGCTGATTGCATAAAAACAAAGACATCTTAGACAGATGCCAAATATTACAAACAAGGTATCATTTAACATCCTGATACTCAGATAAGAGTATATGAACGTGATTCAGACTTTACATAAGCATTTTATTTTCTCTTTAGAGGAAATCAAAGGCACATCTCCAAGCAAAATGAGGCTTCAATCCAATTTTATTATACTAATAGAACTGGATTTAATAATGAAAGGTGCTTGTATCTTTCTATATAATACCTGCTTCCTCTCAATGAGATATAACCTAGTGCTCGCAATATTACATTGCCCATAGCCATTTCTCTTCTCCCCTATGGATATACACATACATGTATGCATGCTTTCCTATCTAACATGAAGACATTCTCATACAGTGCTTTCACACATCCTCAAGGGCTTTTTCAACTAATGGAACATGCTGCATCCTTAGGCTGAGATGAAATATTCAACACCTTACAGAGGTTATGCAATACTTTTTTTTATATGCAACTAAATTACTCTGGTTTACATGGATTAAAAAATTCATAAACACTTCACTCAGTTAATTTACTAGTACAATGAAGTCAGTCCCTGCAAACACTCTGTAACTTTCTCATGATGGCAGGGAGCCTTTCTTTTTTTCCCTTTCCTCTAGAATAACATGAAGGTACTGATGTGAAAGTTGTCATCCTTTTGTACCTTTTTTTTCTTATTACAGAAGCAACAATGTCTGAAGCAAGTTGTCTGTAAACAGCAATCCAACTGATTTACTGTAGGCCTTGTCCTCTCATCTGCTTTCCCCCCACATGTCCTAGCTCTCATTCCCCAGGCCTCAATGTTCATTTGCCAGAGGCAGCACTACTGCAGTTCTCTATCTGAAGGCTGGCTACCAAGCTATCACCAAATCAGGTGTATTGCAGCTGAATTTTGCCAGATGCTTTTTGAGTGGGAACATTAATATAAGCCCCTTTCCAGAAGCACCAATTTTCATATGGCTTACCAGACTTCTTTTATTTATTCAGGTTTTGCTAAAAATGCCCAGTGGGTTCAATGGTTTTTGGTGGTAGTGTGACACACCTGGATGCATAAGCAGGTAGGCAGTAAATTCTGTTTTGCCTTCAGAAAGGCAGCCTAGGAAAGAGAAGGGATACAAAATCCTGTTCAGGCCAAGCTCCATCTAAGAGGGCATGGGAATAGAAATCCCACGGTGGAGGACCACTCTGTTGTGGGTAGATGATTCTATACTTGTACAAATGTTTTTCTTGTTCCATTTACTGCTAGAAATAGGATACAGGCTAACTGATTCTATGGACTGATCAAAAAGGACAGAAATATTTCCATCTCTTTTACAACATAAAGATTAAAAAAAAAAAAAGGAAGGAGGAAATAGCAAATAGTTCTCCAAGCAGCAGTACTGTTGGGTTCTGGTTTGCCTGGTGTCTGATATATTTAAGATTTCATCTAGTCTTTCATAATGAATTAAGATTGACTGGTAGCTTCAAAAATTATTAGACAGTGAACAAACGGAGAGGTGAACACAGAGGTGGATAGGCAAGACAAAAATACCTCTCCTCTCCAATCTACACCTAATCAAAGTTTAATTAAAGTTTCTCATGAAAGTCACCTGGATGAGACTCCTGATTTATGCTCCCATGATTTAATCATATCATCATCTGACTTTCTGAGTGAGAAATTTAACTATTATTCTAAGTGTAGAGCGATCCCACTAAGTTTCTTGCCTAAGCATCAAAAGTCCTCGGGTGCTGGTTTTCCAAGCTGAGAGTAATATTTTAGAAATAAGTATGTCATGGATTTTATTTCCTCCCCTATGATGATTTGTCCCCCATTACCATGTTACATGAATGAATACGTTCGGTTCATAAAGAGTGACCACACACAACAATTAATGTCAGAGACAAATCCTGAATTCAGTTACCAGAAGCTGCCTCACTTTTCTTTTTCTTTCAGCTTTTTGTCTTTAGCTATATTTAAAATTCAAAATAATATTTATTTAAGGTCTTTAGTGACTTTGTACTGAGTAAGAGTGATGGAGAGGTTGTTCTGCGAGAGGGAGAGAGAGGGAACAAGTCCATGCAGGGCTCTTCCTCGACCTCAGTAAAAAGGGCCTGACAACAAAAGTATCAGTAATATAATTGCTTTAATAAGACAGACTAGAAAGAAATATATGTAGTGAGTAGATGTTATATTCTTTCAGATGGAGGGCACAGGTGTTCATACAGCATCAGAGCTAAGACTGAATGGAATTTCCCCATCACCCTATGCAGAGCTGATCATGTCTGTGGAGAGGTCTCCCTTTTCAGCCATTTGAGCAATTGTATAACACAATAATTGTATTGTATACAAGAAAACTACTGTATTCCTACAGGATGCTCACACATTAACTTCTTGCTACCCTTTTTTTTTAGATGAATTCAAGGCTAGGCAGGTGCTGCGATCAGCAGAGTCAGGAGGGAGCTGCCTGCAGGCTCCCCTGGTACCATGAGCTGGTGGAGCTCATCCTGCAGTCAATGGACATAGGTGGCACAACAGGGCCTGGAGGCCATGCTGGACATCCAGCCCAGTGCACACTGTGCCTGCTCAGGCACACCTGCTCACTGTGGTGTGGCTCACCCCCTCCCCAATGAGCTGCGGTCTCCTGATCATGCTCAACGCACACCACCCCTTGATCCATGTAGAGTTTACCTTTCCCAAAGCTATATTATAAGTTGCATATTATCTTAATAACACAGGGGCTTCTCCTAAGTAGGAGCCCTAACAGAGCAAATGAGACCTATCCAAGATCACCGACTCCTTGAACGCAAAGTCTTCAGCAAAGCTCCCTTTACAGATGTGTGTCTTTTAAAATTTTTCTCTGCACCTTCCATTTAAAAATAAATTGGTACATATGAAGTGTGCATGAATCATTTAAAAATGTCACCAGGGAGTTACATTAAAGGGTATGTAATGCTCTGTAGAAATTAGAAATAAGTCTCCTAGCACAGAAAACTGCTGTACTGCAGAACAGCAATTACAAGCAAACAAAGGGAAACAATAAGAATCTTGAATATTCTGGCTGTATCTCCAAACCTAATTAGTTCAGCCACGAACAACATCAAAGAGTGCTTCATTAATGAACCTCTGAATCATCTGTACTCATCTGTGACTGATAACCATGACTCAGTTTTACCAGTGACGAGGATGAGGTGGTTTGGTAATAAAGACATTAAATTGCCCACTATCTCCAAATTCTGCCATGAACTTGCACGGACAGGCTGTCATCTCTGCATCTCAGTTCTTCAGTGAAAGGCAGTACTCCTCAATACAGTTACATTTGTGACATTTATATTTCTCATAGAATGGATCATGCATTGCAATGAGCCTTGAGCCCAGCAGAATCTCCTAGGTAGTCCTGGGCACTTGAGAATGCACAGAAAGCATTCATAGATGGGGGTCCTCAAATACAAAATGACCTAATGTTCCAGATATTTCAAAAGGAAGAGATTTTGGAAACATCAAAGTCATAGCAGTTGGAAAAACAGGAGCATGGTTTTAAGGAAATTATATTTAGGAGTTCACAGGAGAAGAATAAAGGGGAAGAAATAGTGAGCAGAGCTAAGTTTAAATGAAGAGAGAAAAGACTGGGGTAACTCAGGGAAAGAAAACAGAGTTGCTATCAGATTATGTGGAGGGAGATTAATGAGAAAAGTGAACTGAGTTATTCTGATAGGGAAATCAGGGAAAGCTGTTTAATGAACACAGGAAAAAAACTACCTCTGATAGTTAATTAAAACAGTACTGCTCCTGTAAGATACTAGGTGGAACTAATAACGACAGATGCTGTTGTATTTAGAATTATACTGATGACAAAAGTACACTGTAGCTGCTTCTTTTCTTCCAGAGACACATCAATAATGCATACTTTAATTATATTCAACCACAGAACCTATGTATTAGAGCGGTGACACTTTGGTGATGGATAGAGACGTCCAACAATTTGTCATTTTGCAGAGTACAGTACAGGGACAAGCTTAACTTACCTGTGTAGAGATTTAAGTGCTGTTCTCTAAAGGAAAACTGGAATGTATGTGTTAAAAAGTGCATTCAATTGAATATTAGGAAGTCCCTAACATAAATACTGGGAGGAAGTCTGGCCTCCTCATTGTAACTAAAACTTACTATTAGATGTATCTGAAGTACAACCAGTCCAAAGAATGACAACAAAACAGAGAAAAGAGATGATGCTTCTATGACAAAAAAAAAAAAAGTTGCAAAATCAAAGATCTGCTAACCTGAAAATTAGCAAAAATAATGAAAATATAACACTTCAGGAAAAAGTTATTATAGTTTCAGGAATTTAGATACTCTAAGCAGTTTTATCTGATTTTTCTAATGCTCTTGTAAATCCATCATGAAAAAATAAAGCTCAAGCTGTCTTTACATCACGTATTTTCAAGTGGCATCAAAAATTCTGCACAGGTTTTGTTGCATATTGGCATATACCCCTTACAGTGTTCTACTGCTAACATAATTTTCACAATACAAGAATGGTAAGATTGCCTGCCTGAGAAGCTGTCAGGCAAAATCCTGTTTACTCTAGCATGTCATAAAATCCAAGTATAACAAACTTTTCTGTCAGTTTTAGATTTTGTGTATAGCTGGATCTGACATCGGTTCCCTATATAACAAATTTTGGCTGTCAGTTTATATATTTTAAAATTTACTTGTTGTGAAACTAAATTGAGATAGCAGTGTTGACTTTTCATTTCTTTTAAGTATGAACTCTAAGGTTAAAATTTCTTCAACCACAAGTACTCTAACTGGACATCAGTAACTGATTGCTGTTTGACACCTTAAGCAGTCCTATGTGGCAGGAATTGAAGTTATTTATTGGTTTTTATTGGTTTCCTTTTCTTTTTTTCTTTTTCTTT
>VXAX01007965.1:189454-237024 GCA_013399835.1 Leptocoma aspasia
TTTTTTTTTTTTTTTTTTTTTTTTTTTTGCTTGACTGTAGAGAAAGATGTGCTTTTCAGATTTTACTCCTGGTGAGAAAGTCATTTATTTAAATGTGAAATACTGGAGGTGGACTGTATGGGCTATGTCCGAGACATCTGGTAGGAGAATTTTCAAGATCATCTTCAGGACATGATGACACAAAGCTTGTGTTGACCTAGAGACTGTCTTGTATGCAGGTAGGAGTGTTGAAGAGTGGCTGCTTTTGTACAGTTGGATATCTGGTCTCTGGTCCTCCCTTAAGTCCTCACAACAACTTCATATCGTGGAGCTTCCCACACCCAGAGGTTGTCCTCATGGACTTTTGGGGTCTGATGTAGCTCAGGGCCTACCACACCCTCATGCACAGAATCCCTTTAAAATGGCCAAAGGGTAAGATGCAGCTTTTCCATTTCTGGGTGCTAGGGATGTTAATTCAAGGGTTAACTGCAGGGGGGGGACTCCTTCCCTTCCCTGCTGCACAGAAATTTTGATGCTGGACAGCCCAGACCTCTACAGCCAGAATCTCACTCATGATGGACATTGTCAAATGTGTCAGAAACATTTTTCAGACAGTGCTGCATGACATGGAATGGCCCCACTAGGGACAGTCAGCACGTGACACTTTCAGGCCCCCTACTTCTGCTATGCACTAACCCCCTTGGCAACGCCCCAGATTTCTGCCAGACTCCTCTAGTCCTACAGCCCAGCTTCCATATGTGCTTCAATCCCTGCAAGGTCCAAGTCATAGAAGGCAAGGCCTCTCTTCATATGGGGAAAGCTCCATGGGGGTGCCTCATATGGGGTCAGATATATGACAAAATGGCAGTATGAACAGTGCCCCTGATTACTGATCACTCAAGGTTTTCCCATTCCCCTTCTGGGATGTCTTCAAAGCCCTCCTCACCTCCTAGCTCACAGGTGAGTGAAACATTTGCAGGCATGGTGGAGTCATGCATAGCCCTGATGGAGCCTGTGGTGCTGTTTGTGCAGGGAAGCTCTCCTGTCAATGGAGTGCTCAGACGCTTCTGCGTCCATAAGTGCTCACATACTGTGCCAAATTCTAGCTCCTTTTAGACACATGTAAGCTGCTAAATCTAGAAAACTTCTGCATGCAAAGAGATGTTTGGAGAAGAAACTACCTCTGAGTGTTAGCTTTCAGACAGCTTTTTGGGGTACACAGTTTCCTTACTCCTACTTCCCGCCTTTGTTGCTGCATTTCTGAGATACCTCTAGGTTATCACCTGAAGTCAGTGTGGAAACACTGCAGAAAACTGAGCCAGATTTATTGGTTATGCCCCTTCTACCACTGAGATGTCCCAGACCAGTCAGTGAAGTAGAAGGGACCACAGGAGCCACTGTAAATCCTAGGCTCAGTTACATGTTTGTAAGGCCAAGACTTTTGACACCAGTGGAGCAAACATGAAAAGTCTCTATTGGAAGCTATCCATGTAAAGGAAACTTCCAGTGCTGAACAGACCTTAAAGAAGTTTATGGTCAGTCCTGTTAGTCTCTGCCAGGGAACTGGATATCTAGTATTTAGTTTTACTTTACTTCACTCCTCAAATAAAATTGTCTTACAGTCAAGTTTCTTCTCCTTTCATTCCCGGACTGCAAGAACCACCAATCAGACACATATGTGGCTTTGTCCCCTCTATCAGAGCTGTAACAAGTTATTTTATACTTCCTCTCTCATCTTTCATTGAAAGCCCATTCATGTGGGCTTTTGTTTTTGTTGAACATTCTCAATCTCTCCCTTCTACAAGTCTGAGCTCAGAGAACTTGAAGCATTTATCATCATGTGAGATCGCACTGGAGTGATGTGAGGTGTTACCACTGAATAATTTTTCATTCTTTGTAATCCATCATATGAAGTGAGACAGCGCAAGCACCACAAGTTTTGTGTGGCAGCAATAAAGTTCTGCAGTGGCACAAAAATAAGATTAAAAGATCATATAGTAAATCTTATAATTCTTTATTCATCCTTAACCTTGAATGTAAATACTAGATGGACCCCTCTCCCCATACTGAGCTAGTAAAGAAAGAGAAGTGACTTTTTGTGAATGAAAAGGAAGATGCGGGTGACTAAAATCTTCAATTGCTTTTTCCTGTCAATAGTATTCCAGACAGAATACAAATTCAACAAGGCCAGAATTTTCAGTCAGTGAGACATGGTAGTAGATGCATGGAAGTGCAGTGAATTTGTGGGGGAAAATGACTGATCAGCTCAAGCTATTTCATGTGGCGTGGAAGTCCACTAGAACAGACAAATGCTAAAATGAATGGGTGTCTTCTGTTCTGTATGACTCCCTCCTGGGAACTAAATGTACAATTAGGACAAAAAGTGCTGTTCCCAGGAAGGTAGAATAGTCATTCAGTGTTCAAGTGAGCAGGAAAAAAAATGCATTTTGTAAAGATTGTTTCATTCTCTGCAGCTCTTGTAGTGCAGAATCACTCATTAATATTTGCTCTGTCATTTAAGTCTAAGACAAATATTTTAATCAAAATATTATTCTCACTGAAGTTTAAACCAAGGAAGGTTAAAAACCATCTCATGACATGAATGCTTTGATATTAAAAATAAATATTACTTGGAGAAATAAAAGCTATATGAAAAATAAAATTTGAAGCAAACACATAAACCATCTTGTACAAGTGCCAGAATTACCAATTTCCTTCAGATCTAAAAGGATAAATTGCTCTCCACAATACAACCTGAAAATACTATGGCTCCTATCCACTAGGCAATGACCCAGGGAGTCATTATTGGAAGGCTGGAGTTATAGGAAGACATGTTCCTTAATGCATTAATCCTAATGCACTCTAAGAAAATCACTAAGCAGAGGGAAGAGTATAGAAGGAAACACAGTAGGTGGCTGGTCCAACAGTGGTTGCTGTCTTTGCTTCTTTCCATAGTCAGTGGAGAGAGGAGGAGGGTCTTGCCAGGCCAGCTGAGAACAAGAACCTGCCATCATGTATTCTGCATTGTCCACACCTCCACTGCCTTAAGCTAAGAGCCACATGAAAAGCTTCCAAAAGGGGGAGAAAGACAAAGAAATGAACAGTCAGAAAATGAAGGGAGAGCAACAGAGAAGGAGTACAAGCCAGAAGCGCATTTGAGTGAGGAGAAGACCCACAGTTACACAGCAACTTGGTTCTGCTTCTCTCAGTAGGAGAGAGGAGAGTTAATGCTTTATCTTGCACGAGATAAGGACCCAGTTGAGGATCTCAGATCACATGTTAACTGTAGTTTGGAGCAGAATTGAATGAATGTTTCAAGCGGAACAATTGTAAGAAAAAAATGTTCAGTGAGAGAGACGGAGATTGCAAACTTGGAAAAAAACAAAAGAAGGAAAAATGACACAAAGTTTTGCTGGTGGAGATGTAAAGAAAAGGATGGATTTTGAAGGATGTTGAAGTCAAGTAAAGTTGGCCATGAGAAGCCTAAGACAGGTCAGAGAACAGCACAGCTGGAAATTTGAATTACTGGAAATACGTCTTAAATGCCAGTGACAATTACATAAGAGAGGAACAGTAAGAAAGAAAATTTAATTTTAGTTGTGTTAAGCTAAGGAAGTACAGGCCTAAACAATATTCCCATGTCTCCATCGAGAGGGTCACAGAGTATGACAAGCTCTGTACCTAATGCAGGCTTTTATCTTGCACTTAAAATTTAGGCAGATAGAGCCTCCTCCTGAAGGCTTTTAAAAGTACATTCTTCACTCCACTAGATATACAGGAGACATACAATTTACAAGAACTGATGAGCTAAGAACAAAAAATTGAGGCAAAAATCTGGTTTCTGAGTTATTCAGTCTAGATCTGTGCACCTTGTCCCCTTCCCTTCCCTCCAATATTTGGTCAGAGGTCTATAAAGCAAAATTCCACAAAATAAGGAGAATTAAAACCATAAGCCAGCAATATGCTGACTGAGGAACAGAAAGACTGCCAAGCAGACAGGATATGACATTGAGGAGTGGTAAAAGAGGGAGAAGCTGATGAAAAGAGTCAGTGACAAGAGCAGAAGAGATACTTTTGTACCTCAGTTACTCAGAAGGATGACAATGCCTTCAAAAACAAGTGAAAATTGGACTACAGTAGAGCTTAGCAGAGGATCCCAAGTATTTTGTGCCCTGGATATATCAGTTTAGCAAGGAATGGTTGTAACTTCATAATCCAGCTGTTAAAGACAGGTTTGAGTCACATAAACTCAGATCCAGTTCTAAATTTCCCTTGCCCACTTTGAAGAGTATTTCCATTTGGATTTGATTCAGTATCATTATTACTTTTAGTGTAACTCCAGTGCATATTGAGATCTGGAGGTATTCCTAATTTTTAATGGCATTTTGATTCACATTTGATGCTTATTAAAGAAGGGGAGGTATAGGATTTATTTGAATTGGAACTTATTTTGTCAATGTAATCTATAGCACAGTAAAATTAGATCAGGTCATGCATACATTTGTCAATACTATGAAGACGAATGAAAGCTGATCATATAGATTAGAGAGTAGAATTTGGTTGCAGTTCTGTAGGCAAAGCCACCCCTCTGCAAAACATCAAAGACAACCGTTCTAAGAACTGTCCTCCAAAGAAAGCAAATTTTTTTTATTCCACAAAAAAAAAAAAAAAAAAACAAACAACCTGTTAGAAGGCTAATGCATCAGAGATGGTTCCTGCAGAAGTGCAGTTTGGTTAAAATCTGTTGCGAAAGTCAGTCAGCCATGTTTTCACAGCAGTTTTCACTATTCACTACTGTTATG
Organism: Leptocoma aspasia; assembly: GCA_013399835.1. Taxonomy (NCBI): domain Eukaryota; kingdom Metazoa; phylum Chordata; class Aves; order Passeriformes; family Nectariniidae; genus Leptocoma; species Leptocoma aspasia. Next base: position 194,236 of record VXAX01007965.1, read on the forward strand.
GTGAACTGCAAAGTAGCAGTGTATAATCACATCCTGCTCTGACGTAAAAATGGGATCTTTTAATTTAAAATAGCAGTTCTCACACTGCCTTCTCACCAGCAGAATATTTTAAGCAGTACTGCATATCATGGTGCTCCATGCTATGATCTGTAATACTAAAATTCAAAGTGTAAGAAAAGGAGATTGATTCACATGCCTCAACTATGAAGTACTTATCCTGTTATTGATTATTTTACTCTAAAATCTTGATCTCCAGAGCAACATTGTCATAAGAAATTAGGTATGATAGCTTTGAAATAGTATTTTATAAGTGGAAGGGTTTTTTAGATTCAACCTGAAGAAAATACATGAGCTCACCACACTTTCCAAAAAATCTCTAGTCTATCCCATTTATCTTCACTTAAAATCAGTGGGAAGTAACTAAATGACACATCAATTTTTAATCAAAAATATTTTAGCTAAATATATTTCTTTGGGAAGCTACAACAAAATGAATTATACAGTTCTTTCACTGTAAAACTCAAAAGAGAATACTTAATAACACCATGCAGCATGAATTGTGCTTGCATAGCGATTTTCACAGGATGTCTTAAGGAAAATCACATATAAAGAGTAAAAACCCACAAATTTAGATCATTGAGTGGAAGCCAAGGAGGGCAAATAAAATTTAGGGCTTGATTTGTAATCAGAAATTGAATCAACAGAACAAACCTCAATAGGCAATGTGCTCCAGATGTGAGAAATAGTACCCCAGCAAATCTCTAGCTTCCAACAAATGTTATCATACCATTAAAACAGCTGAAAAAAAATAGCACAGTTATTACCATAGTGACATTCTGCCACATATGTGAACAAAAGGCAGTGGGTTGTGCTAGGTTAAAATAGCATAAAAGATGAAAAGTAATATAGTGCTTTTCATAACAGATGTACAGGCTGAAAAATGGAATGATGAGCAAGAAGATACTAAACTGTGGTAACCTGTGTTAGTTAACATGTGTGTTGAGGTGCTTGTAACAGACCAAAAACTGACTAGTAACAGTAATCCCAAAAGGAGTAAAGTTTCTGCACCTGTTGGTGTTTATGTATCCGGTGATAATGCAAACCCGAGTTCTAATCTCGGCAAGCTTCTGAGATAGTGACTTCACAAGTGGATCCATGGTTTTCTAGCTAATTTATACACTGGTGGTGTCATATAAATTTAATGTTTTCACTAAAAAATAGCTAAGCACTCTATCATAAGTGATAGAGTTGTCACCCAGAAAATTTTGAACTCCCAATGCTCAGTAATTTAAATAAGTCTTTAATCAAAACTTTTAAGCCTTTGAACACAATTGGTAAGGTATGCATCAGAAGCCACATGTGGTATGACAAACACCTCTAGCAATACTTCAATCACATTGTGACTATGACAAATATTCTCTCTTCCTTTGCCAGCAACCTGTAGCTGAGCTTTTCTAAGCTGACGCGTTCTTCACTGCCTCCTGCACGAGGCTCAGATACATGACCAGATTGCTGCAGGGCACAATGTTAGTACATGTCAGCTGAGAAGCAAGAGACACCGGTGCACACATTCCTAGACCGTGGCAATGTGCAGGAAGCCACTTGCTGCCATCCTTCCTGACAGTGGGCTACACTGAACGCTATTGCAGTGCTCTTGTCTTGAGCTGGGGCACGTTTGTCAGCTCAGCCATCCGGCTGCTGCAGTGGCTGTGTCTGAGCTCGGGCACTGATGCTTCCACACTTGCTCCTAGGCTGAGCTGATGTTTGTGTCAGCTCCCCAGTTAATGCCACAAAGCACTCAGGACATCAGTCATTGTATCTAGTCAAAAATCACAGATGTTAAAGTTGAGGAAACTTATCAGCAAACTAGTTCATTACTCTCCAAATCCCAAGAGCTGCTATTAGGGGAAAGATACCCCCACCAAACCCACAAAACTCTAGAAATATCTATGGATGGAAAAAGAAAAGAGCAAAATCTCATTTTCCTTTGAGGCTGAATAAGACTGGAAAGCTGAAGGGGCAGGAGTTTTGTAGTGTTTCATCATTAATTTGGAGGACCATGCTTTTGCCTCCTTACAGCTTGATAGGTGATATTAAATGGTTATGGTGGGATGGTATCACATGAAACACGGGTAATTCTATTTGCCTCTCTAGGTCTGATATATTTTCCTTTGGAAGAGTGGCTTGCACAAAATTATGGAATATGAATGTTTAAAGGAGAACAATTGAAGTTCTACTGAATCTGTGGTTACTTTTTGCCATGGTTAAACAGAATGGCAAAATATAGGGGCAGTTGGCTTACTAAAAGGGGAAAGAACATATAAGATAGCATATTAAAATTTACACCAAAATGTCAATAAATCAGAGAAGGAAAGTGAGATTTTGGGGCTTTATGAGAAGAAAACCAAAAGTAATCTATTAATATGCAGTAACACACAAGCTGCTATCTTGGGAGATACAGCTTTTTTTCAGATAAAACCAATCTGCCTTCCTGTCTCCAATGTGTGGCAATGCACAGGTAATGTGTGGTTCCTTAGGGAATACAGAATATTAATTCATCCATCTCCCCAGGGCTGACACTTTAGCAGATAATGAAATGTACATTACTCAGTCAACAAGACTTTTGCAGTCTCTAAATGGGTGAACATCGAAAGGCTTACCATGGCCAGGCCCTCACCTTGCATAAGCATGAGTGAATCAAGCAACAGTAAGTCAATAAAATCAGCTACAGAGGTTTTGTTTTAGTTTGGTTTTGGTTGGTTTGTTTGTTGGTTTGTTTTGTTTGTTTGAATTTTAAACATGATTTTTTTGTGAAATTAGGAAGAAGAACTGCAGGTTTCCTTACTGATGTGTTATATTACTTTGACAATTTACCTACAGCTATATACACAAACATAATATTATGAAATGTTGCTGACTACATTCTTTTACCATGGTATTTTATTAAATAATTAGGAAATTGATCACAAAATGAATAATAATACAGCATAGTACTGATAATTATCACTTTGTGAGAAACCAAAGTGTTTAAGATGTTTGTTTCTTGTGAAGCATCTTTTCTGATTTACTTGTGGAGTTATAAAGCACAGTAATGATGCTTCAGAAATCTGTTTCATTCTTTCATTGAAGGATGAGGATTTAATTTTTAGAGGAGAGTACTGAGAGATGAAAGGCCTGGATATTTGGGGAAATTTCTTCATATCTCAAAGTCTTGATGCCACCCATTTCCTCAGTAATCTTTGGAAAGTGTCAACTACATGAAATTAAACACTGACAAAAATACTGTTCTTAAAAAAAATTCCTTATGTCTGATACTTACATAGTTGATTCACCATTAGCTGAGGATTAAAAAAAACCTGAATGACTTTCTGCTGCTTGAATTTTCTTCCAGACTTCCTCTTTTTCCTCACACATTTAACAAATGTTACACTAGCAGGATTTATAAGTTCATTAACAGAGGGCATTAACAGAGGCCTTCATTATAACTAGCAAGAAAAACTTCTGGAAAAGTTGGGCCAGCAGTAGCTTAGTATAATTTTGCAGTTCCTGTATTAAGGCACATAAGTTACATGAGCTTAAACACTCAATTAAATGTTACCAGTATTATTAATGTTAAAACGGAAACCTGAATCGATAGCATCTCCATTTCATTCCAGATGGGAACTTTAATCCTGAGATCCCTCCCAAAACAAGAATAATGTCAGGTCTTAATTAACTCACAGGAATGTTACAAGTCTCCTGTATTTTGTAAAATGCTTTGAAAATATCAGAAGTTTAATGCTAAATTAATGTTAACCATCCTTATTACAATAATTATTAACTGTTTACAGTTGTAATCAGGTTGCTAAATGCCCTGCTCGTTGCAAAGAGGCCAGAAAAAGTTCAATTTGTTGCATAATCAGCTATCTTCTCTTCAGTACCCAAGCTAAATATAGTAGAAGATGTCAGCTACTAAATATGTAAGACTTGACGAAACAGCTCCTCTCTAACCTCAATTCTTCCGAACAAGTGTTATCAAATTCTGCAGAATTTTAACCTTATTTAAATATCAGTATGGAAATAAACAGGCTTAAGCCTGTGTAATTTAGATTAAAACCCTCTTTACATGAAGCAGGAATGACCAGAGTAATGCTGTCTTCCTTGAGGTTACAGGCACACAGCTGCCCCTGCTTCTGTTGCAGCTTCCAGCTTTCCCAGCAGTGCTATGGTTGGATGAGGTACTTGACACATCTGTCCTAGATGTCTATTTTAGAATAGATGAATTGGTGCTGCCAGGATTGCTGTGGACAGTGGCAATGCCGGGATCCCTGGGGACAGCTGAGCAACTGGGAAAACTTTGGTCAGAATCATCCTCCATAAGCATGGAGGAGCTTTGAAGAAGAGCCACAGTCTGGAACTATTTACAGTAGCAGGAGATACAAAATAGGATGAGAAGAGAAAGACAAGCTGTGGCTTCCTGCTGAACAATAAATAGTTTTGCATTTCCAAAACCAAAGGTGGGAGAAGCGGAAAGAGAACGCTCCATCTGGCTTGAAGCAGTTGGGAGGGCTGACGGGAAAGAAGGACTTTCTGTTATTTATCAGACTCTTACTGAAAAATGCAAATGAAGGGTTTCTCCAACAGTGACAAAAGCCAAGACAGCTTCTTAAGAATCCATGTGTTACAGGTTAAGAAGGGGAGACCTGATAATCCTCAAACCAATAAGAGCTTTTGTTTTGAATCAAGTTTTATACAAAGTGAGAAAAATGAGAAAAAATGAGAACATTTTAGCCTAGTCCACAGAATTGGCAGAAGTGAATGGACTATTAACCTTTTGTTTATTTGTTTGCACAGGTTTGGATTTGCCTACTATGAATTCAGATGCAGCATAGTATCCTCATTATTCTTGGAGAATGACATTAAAGTGTCAGATGACACCTGCAAATGAAGGTGAATATTTTTGGAATTGCTCATGTTGCTTTGCCCTTCATCTGATAGTGAAGAGAGTAATAGTGAATAACTCTAGTTGGGATGGGATGAATTTTGCCTGAATTCAGACACTCAAAATCTAGACATGTGCAGAAGGGTCACTCAGGTAGTGGTAAAAGGTCTCAATCGTGTTTCCTCCTGGATTTAGTTCAAGACATAAATATCTGCATGTATCCAGACTCAAGAAACAAAGAGTAGGCTGTTTCCAGACCTTAAAGGTGATATTATAAAGAGCTGTAACTTGGGATAAAACTTAGCTCCAAAGAAAGCAAACCTTGCCAAGAAATGCAGGTATGATTAACTGCAGTAACAGTGATCTAATGGACAATTATCAGACTCAAATAAGGAAAATTATTAGGAAAGTGCAGTGCTCATACTAACCGTTTAAAGATTTTTATATAGGGTTATCACCAATGGGAGATGCATATAAGAAATTGTAGGCATAGCTGACAGTCCCTCCTACAGTTCAATTTTCCTGACACATTCCTTTAGAAGACTCTGTTTCCAGTTACTTAAAATGTTACCAATGATTTACCAAAGTTCTGGACTAATTTTTTCCCTAGACTGTGAATTTGTAGGTTTTTTACAAGATTTTATGTAAGAATGACCCTAGGGACCAGCTCTTTGTCTTTGTGCTGTTAAAATTTTATTTGTGAAGAGTTTATTAATGTTTCTACACTATAAAGAAGAACCTTCAAGTGTGTTGGCAAGAGTGTGTTTTCTCTCCCATAAGGATCTATACAAATTTAAACATTTAGAAAATTACCAAACATGCTTAGTTTGGTAGTAAGGCAATAGAATTTTATCATTGCAGTGGCTGAAGTTGTTACCTGTACAATGCACTGGATAGATGGATCTACAGGGTTCTCTGCATCCCACAAAATGAGTGTTGTGGTTTCATTTTAGAAACAGATGCTGGACTGAGAACTCAAAACTATCACTGAGATGCTTTTATGAAAAGTAGTCTCTGGCTAGCACTCCAGACTCGTTTCAATAGTCTCTCACATTAACTTTTATAAAGCTGGTCCCAATACCTGCATGCCATGGGCTGCAAAACTGTAACAACTTGGAAATACCATAATCTGATTTTGTCAGACTAAGCACCAAAATCAGTGGTGCTGATACCACTTTAACCCTGGATATCTATGCCCAAACAACAAAGGCCAGATTTCCCTCCAGCTTCAGGTGGCAGATTAATATCCAGAAGTGTCTGGCCTTTACATTAAGATAAGATCTCTGCCTGTGTTTCCTCCATTCCCTGCCCACAGGGTCGCTTTCTGTAGAAGAAAGGGCAGGGTAGGAACCATAGGATGCTCAGGAGTTCGGTGTGATGATCAGGAAGCAGAACTGGGAACTTCTCTGAATCATCTGCTTTATGTTGTCCCTGCATGCAGAAATAGACTCTGAGACCTCTTCCTCTTTGTCTTCTCACCTCCCTTGAATTTGGCTCTACATGCTCAAGCCAGTTGTGGTGTTGCCCAGCTCTGTCATCTGGGAGCAGATTAAGGGGAAGGAGGTGGGCCATAGAGAGTGCTCCTACCCATCCCTTAACTTGCCATCTGCTTCTAAGCCCAGGGTTAACTGAACCTTATGCTTAGCCCCCTGTTCCTGACTAAACTACACAACAGGGAAAGGCGGTGCTCACTCTGGTACCACATAAGGCCTGGCCTTGCTGTGCTGACTTATCTGCCTAGATTGACTTTGACCCTGCCTTGTTGCAGTGAGCTGTCCTGGCCATCTGAACTCTTGTCTGACCTGGGTGACTATTCCTGGGCTCTGCTCCTCTATGAGCACTGTGGGTCTCCACCAGGTGGGTCACAGTCCTGCCTCACTGCCACCTTTTGCCCCCAGCTCCCTGCCTGCAAGGGCAGCACTGTCCTGCTTGTTCCCTGGCACAGATCACAAACTCTCCCACCCACATCAAAATGGTTGGTTGGCAGCCATAATGATTTTTAAACACAACTTAGATTTAGGAAAAAAACCCAAACGTTCACACAAGAGAAGGTAGTACCAAACATACCAGAACTCCAAATATCCAGACAAGTATCCAATGCAACTTACCATTGCAGTTCACTGCTGTTTCTCCCAGAAGTGTGGGGTTTAGGACAGTCAAGAGGGATTGAGGCTCTTTCCACACAAGAGCTGAATAATGAAAGTGCTCTGATGAAACTGGGCACCTTCTGGGGGATCTTCAGACGTCTGAAACTAAAGTTAGAGATCACTTAAACCTTATGGACACAGAGAGAGCATAGGCTTTACGAGTGAAGCAAGCCGAAAGAAAAATATAGGAACACAGAAGCAGTTTTATCAACCAGCGCATACCTTTTAAAGTTAAGTATGGAAAAGCATTAATTGTAAGGACTTAAACAGCGCAGTTGCCTGTCTCAAACACTGTTAAGGCCACAGAAGGAGTTTGCCATGAGATAAGCAGAGAACAGAGCAATAGGATGGCTTAGGTCCAGGCCTGGTGGAGGCAAGATCTGGTTAGCTCATCCTGGTTAACACATCTGGACAAAAAATTCCACTGTGGCAAAGTATGTAAAGAAGCTCATACACATATCACTGGCCAAATAAAGATCACCCCAAGTTATGGGACAGATAGATGACATCTTTGACCACCAATGACCACCAAACCCCCAGAATATGCTTCTGTGGATATCTGAATCTGAGTCTGGAACTCAGACTGTAAATTAAGCCACAGCAAGAACTTGAGATAAGAAACAATGTGGTACTATTGTCCAGATATTCACTCAGACTTAGGGGGAGATTCACAAAGCTTGTGGAGAAGAATCTATCACTGATAATGGACACAAAGAATTCAGAATTTATGGGCCACAAGGAGAGCCAACTCAATAACTGTGCTAAAATCAGTTCTTATGGGTAAAAGGTAATTCTAGGGGAGATTGTGACCAGTGACTCACACCCAATCAACCCAAGAAACGACCCAAAAGAAGAAGAAGAAGACTAAGCATGTGGACTAATTAGCATTAGAATGACAGAATTAGCATTAGAAGTGAGGGAATCATTTAACAAGTAGAATAAAAGAACGATGCACCTAATGAGCATTAGTTCCTCTGGTTGCTAAATCATATAAATAGCGAAAAATTTTGAATGACATTGGGTGGCCCAGCACCAAGAAGCCCAAGGTGAAGAAGAACCAATGGGATGCTGCTGAATCCATGGGTGGCAAATTTTTACCTCCTTCTTCTCCTCCTCCTCCTCCTCCTCCTCCTCCTCCTTCTTCTTCTTCTTCTTCTTCTTCTTCTTCTTCTTCTTCTTCTTCTTCTTCTTCTTCTTCTACTTCTTCTACTTCTTCTACTTCTTCTTCTTCTCTCTCTCACCCCTCTCTCTCCCCTTTCTTTTCTATTTCCCTCTGTCTCTCTACCTCACATTTATTGTAAATAAGATCTGTACTATTGATTTCAGCATATGGTCTCGTTTGCATCTTAATTTGGGCAGCAGCATCTTTCACTATTCAGATCTTAACAATAATGTCTGCCTTGTTTGCACATAGATATTACCAGGACACCCTGTGGGATCAGCACAAAGCAGTAGCAGAGAATGATAATAATTCTGTTAATGTGGTTACCCTCACACAGCTTTGCAAATACAGCGTAGCATACGCGAGAAAAGACTTTACAAATTTCCAAAATTCAGCTGACCAAATGTGCAGCTGTACTCACTACTCAATGGAGACCCACCAGCCATTTGCCAGGAGCTACTGGTAGCTGGTATTGTTTGTATCTAGGCCATAGATAGCCCTAGATACTAGCACTAGTCTAGTGAAGTGCAAGTGTAAATAGTGAAGAAAAGAAGAGAAAAAAGAAGAAAAAATTGAAGATTTGACTAACAGCTTCAATGTCCAAATAAAATGGTTAGGAGATTGATATTTTTTTTCCCAGACAAATTAATTTTACAAAATCAAGAAGTTAGCAAACACCATTAAGTTTATCACAGGTTTCAGCTCTTTATTGTGAGATGCTTCTTGGAAAGTCCAAATTCTGTGCTTTCATCAGAGGGACTATTCACATGCTGAAATCAGACTGTGCCACTGTACAATAAACTCTTCTGGCACCTGTATATTCCTGAGCCATGAACTGCACTTGAGAGTGACTGAACTTTGGCTGCCTGATAACCTCCACACAATAAAAAAAATGAGAAAAGTAGAAATTTTATGGAGCTACTTATAAGCTTATCTCCTCCAGAAAGCCTCACTTTCTAAGTCAGTCACTGGCAGAAGTCAGTCCAAACCTGACAGTGACACTATTCTTGTAGAATAGTGTGTGTTAATGTGTCTAGGAGCAAAGAGAAAGTAACGTCAAACTCCAGTATGCGCTGGCAAAAAGAAATCCAAACAAGAAAAAAAGCTGCTGGTAGTGTTTTTCTTACTTGAAGTTCTATTTATTTTGCTAAATCATTGAGTTACGACTAGAAAATCAGAGTAAGCTCTTGTTCTCTCTCTTCCAAGGCAAAGGGTAATCCTGAACATGCCTCAAAAGCTGACAGTTTGAAGAAAAGCCAGCTGACATCTCACTGAGAACAGTATTCAAAACCCACAGATCCATCACTGTAGCAAAGTGTTATGTTCCTTTCCTCCCATTAGCTGACACCTGACTGTTGTTTTGAACTGTGGTACTCCACACTTAAGGCCAACACCGAGCTGTATGCTACTCTTCCATGCTTACTATATCTTCCTTTCTTTCTCACTGAACTGGTCTAATAAGCTCTTTTCTCTCCTTCTCCATGTTGCTAAGACTTGGTACTTTGTCTGCAGCTTTTCTTTTTTCCAGTCCTTTGACTTTCCTCCCTTGCTGCACTTCTTCTGTTTTTTGTGCTGAGTGTCAGCCCTAGTTCAACTTCATCTCTCACACATCGAGTCTGTTTCTGGACCTTATCTCTATTTCCTGCATGGTACATTTTTTCTAATCACAACCGTATTTTCTTCTCTAACATTTTCTCCACTCAAGCTCTTCTTTTGCAGCCAGTCTTTTCAAATTTGGGATTAAAAATAATACCCCTAATACTCTTTCTCCTATTTGTTTCTTTCACCTAATTTAAATTGAGATAACTGTTCAAAATTTTGAAGACAGCAGGTTCCTACAAGTGCTGCCTGTTAGGTGGGGAAACAACCAATCCATGTGCAGAAAAGAGAGTTTGTTTCTTTAGTATCCAAGTGCCAGATTAGCTAAATTCTCATATAGGAGCTCCACTGACCATTTTTAAGGAAATTTTGACTCCTGCTGTTGTATTTGAAAACCAAATAAACCTGAGAAACTAAAATGGCTTTAGTAGAAATGCAGAGCAAGCAAATGTAAATGTCTGTAGCTGTCTTCTGTTGTTTCACTCTGCTGAACTTTTAGGAAGAATGATGACATAAATTCAATATAGGTCATAAATTGATAAAAAAATAAGCAAGTATAAATACATTATAATTAGCTATACATTAGTTATATAATTAAACATACAAATTTTAAATATTTTGGTTTTAGCAATGCAATCCTATCCCTTAAATCTCCAAATTCAAGAGAGAAGAAACATTTTTTTAACTTTCATGGCTGTTTTACACAGAAGTAACTTGTGCCAGTTTATGCTTGCACAGTGCCTCATGCAACAGTATTCTGCTGTGCCTGGACACTAAAATAAAAAATAAAATGATTATGCATCCATAATTCCACAAAAAATAAAAATGGAAAGCAGTAATTTATAGTACTGCATTTAAAATTTCCTCCTGTTTTACATCACTGCTGGAAGTGAAAAAGGTGAGGTTGAAACTGGAACTCTGATCCTCTAAGAACAGCACTGCCATTCCTCATTCAAAAGCTTTATCAGAGACAGGAAGGGAGCAATTGAGTAAGACAGTTTCATCACATGCTGCTTCACCAAACAGGCTTTTGACATAGTCATATTTTGTGTTCCTCAAAATAGCACTTCAGCATGCTTCAGTTTATGAACTTGTTTTTTTTTAACTCCTTTGAATTTAATTAGGCTATTCATCAGTTTGGTAAATGAAAAGAACCTTTTAAAAGGGGAACAGTGATTGATTTTTAAAGTGCTATAATCACTCCATCTAGCTATTAAAAATACTTTCCAATATATTTCAAAGTATATTAATATTCACTTTTTAAAATACAACATCATCTGTCCTCATTTTAATATAACAAAAAAGCTACCATAATATCACTAGGTGAAGGCCTTTACCCAGCAAAGCTCCTGTATAAAGCTCCCATTAACATCCATTCTTCATGTGAACCTTGCTGACACAGGAGGAAATTTTGGGAGTCAAATAAAGTTTGTCCTACACAGAGTCTGGATCTGGGTCTGAATGGACTCACATGCAAACTAAAGGTGTATGACTACACCAGAACATCTCCCACTAGCATAAACTACCATTATCTGCACCCAAATAACAGCTTGAGATGGGTCTCAAGCTTTTGTGTGTGTGATTGCACTGAGCAATGTTGAAAAACTGCGGAACAAGGGGCGTCCAGGACTGGCTAATTTGCCAGCAACCCTAAGGAATCATGTGCAATTAAAGTCTCTCATTTTGCAGAGCCTTGCATCAAATTGCATCAGAAAAATATTTTATATAGTGCAGCATTTGTAAGTTAGTCAGTGAGCCTCAGGGAGGGAATTCACCCCTGAAATATGTGTATTCTAAATGTTTTCAGCCATAGATGGTGTCACAGACGTGTCCCTGCTGCAGAAACAGACGTTATTGCCTCAAAGAGAAAGAGTTACTATTCAGACAATCAATGTGATGGTTTGCAACTTCTACATGCTTGGCAAGGCCCAAACCCAACACTCAATCATCAGGAGCATTGCTTGTGTGACAAGGCTGACTGACCTCCGGGTGTATTGTCACCACCACAAATCTGACTGCTGAGACCTCTGATGAACACAGTGAGTACAGTTGTGTTGTGTGAAATGCCTGTAACTCTGCCTGGGGCTGGCCAGCTCTGGAGAGAGAACTCATACTTGCACTCTCCGTGAGCCTGCTCCTCTGCAACCAGTAAATGCTGTCATGTAACTAAAGGAAAGGCAGTGGGACACCTTCAGTCTCTCATTTCCATACAGCAAATGCTTCACAACACTCCCGCATCCCTTCTCTGTACCAACCTGAGTCGTTTACTTCAGCTGAAATGTCTCACTTCAGCTGTCTGTCCTCCTCATTTATCCCTCTGCACAGGATCAGCTCTTTTCCATCTATCAAGAGTGTCATCCTGCACTTTCCCTAAGTATTTTTCTCTTGCTTTGTCATTAATAGCATTTCTTCTCCATGTGTCCCTTCATATTACTTTGTTGCTGTTTCGTACCTTACCTTACCTTACCTTACCTTACCTTACCTTACCTTACCTTGTTTTTATCTTACCTTAACCTTGCTTTACCTTCCCTTTGCTCCTTCTTGGCTTGAGAACATACAGGCAGGCTTGATCCCATTCCAGCCACAGCCCATAGCCCACTGAAATCCTGCATGAGCCATGAGGAGAGTGTAGTGATGTGGTGCACACCAGCAATATGCCATACCTTTAGCAAACAAGAATATATTCTACTCAGCCCATGGATATTAAAAATTACAAAATATGTGTGGGAGTGTAATTGCCATTCCTCTCATTTTACTGTTGGGATTAAAGCATGCTAAATTGACCACTATAAAAGTATCTCAATTATGCCATTAACAGCAAAAAGAAAGCCAGTCATGAGTCACACCAGTAAATTTTAGGGAAGACAAACAGACTCATACTGTGTGCACACAGACCTCTTCTATTGATATAATACTCGATAATCCTGAAGTGCCTGACTCAGTGTTGCATGTAGAGAGAGCTCAGGAGCCTTCTAGTGCTCAGGGATGCTCTCACAGCAACTTTGACCACACACCAGCCCTCGGAAAGGAGCCTGGGAGGAGCGAAGCACAAGGCAAGCACCCTCCTTGCATGCAGAGCAGGACCAGATGGTGGCACCAGCCTAAGGAGGGTGTTTTGCAAGAGCATCAGTGGCTTCATTCCTCAAGGCCAAGTGGATGGCCTTGAGGAATGAAGCAGGCTTATAAAGCTGAGAACTGTAGCCCAAACATTTTTGTTTCAGGAGAAAACAGTGTGCAAACGGGCACGTAACTGCAGCTTTACCCTCCTCTGTCACACATCTGCAAAAGAACCGCTTTTGTTTTGGGAGGGAGTTTCAACTCCTTTCAATGAAAAGCACTGAACTCTCTTCACTCTACTACATTTTATCTGATAGATATAAATAATTCATATAATAGCTGCAAAAAAATCCCAGAAAGCAAAAGGGGTTTAAAATTTGCTTCCATTTGTGTTCTTCAGGCTTCAGTGAAACAGCTTTAAAATACAGGCCCATTCAAGCTGAAAGAGGACAATTTTGGGGGTTCTTGCACAAAATACTCTCAGAGTAGACTGTTCTGAGTGATCCTTTTCTTCCTCAATTTTGTTGCTACAAATAGCAAACTCTCCTGCCTTCAAGCTGCATCACCTTGAGAATGGTGCTTACAGGATTCAGAACACTACACATGCCATCAAAATATTACAATGCATTTCAAGTCTGGAGACAACACCATGGAAATATGCCCCAAGAATGCCAGAGGTAATGAAAGGCTGATGAATAGAACATGAGGTGGAGGAGCCCTGCTCTGTTGATTTCTTCTTTTATTTTTCCTTCCTGGGAAAGCTGATATATTTTCTTTTTTTTTTTTTCCCCAAGGAATAAGTAATTTTCATTTATTACAGTTCAGTCCCTCTTTTATGCATACCATGCCTGTACTGGTTACAGGATGTGTAGTGCTTAAAATGGATTCTGGTTGCAAAATTAATTCCTGCTTTCATTCAGATTACAGGAAGTTTTAGCTACAGTTTTTTAATAAATGTTTGATGCAGATACCTTGATTAGTTTGTTAAAATCATTCAATTCTGTTCTTACATAATAAAAAAATAATTTTTAGAGGTTGAAATTATTTTTTTAACTGTAAATTATTTCTATACATTTAATAAATTAGCCATTAGTGAGTCCCATATACTTCTAACATAAGAAATGAAAGGGAGGATTGTATCAAGTCAGCATAATTTAGTAATTTCCTTGTACATACATCTTAGGTGTCTAACAAAGGCAATTCTTCTCAAGCAAGTGCCAGATTTTCCTGCCTTATAGATTAAGGTGTGTCATTGACTTTTATGATTTCCAGAGGGAGAGAGATGCTGTCTCTCAGAGCTGAATGGCCTGGATCCTGAGTGATGAAAAGCAGGAAGCGACTCCTACTGTATAGGCGGATGATAACTCCTATTACATTGAAACATTTTTGCTTGCAATTCTAACTAGATTATCACCTCTACTTAGAAGATTTTTAAAAGCATTTTAGCAAGCTCTGGAGTTCTTTATGCTCTCACACACACTTTCAGTTTGTTGTCTTTAGCTGCTGGAGAGTGAAGATAAGGCACTCTTTCATTTTGCAGAGAAGAGCTGCATGCAAGGACTCATCCCTGACATCCTACATTGTGCTTCATGACATCCTTTTATACCAGGCTTGTTGTATTCCATCTCATGACCTGGGATAATGAGGTGTATGGCTGGTGTACCAAGACTTGATGTGTTGCAGCATGCCATTATCTGCCCTGGGAAAGGTGAAATGAAGGCATTGTCTGCAAAAATATAATTAAGGAAAAGGTTTTTTAGCTCTTAATAGCAGAGCATGAACATTACCAAGGCTGCTGCTGTTTTTTGAAAAGAAATAGAACAACTAATGCCAAATGGAAATGGTTTTATTCTTCTTTGGTTGGAGGAAGCAACCTCCAATTTTGGGCAATACAGAGCCTCAAGAAATATAGAATGAACTGAAGCAACTGAAATCAAGGTTATATAGTTCTCTTGAAAACCTAACTGAGGCTTTGTGTTGGAATAATGTATTATTATATTTTCACATCATCTGCAACCCAGTAAAAGGAGTTATTCTTTGAAAATAAGTATTCAGAGAATTCATATCCTCACAAAGGAATCATGTAATGAGAATCAAAAGCAAAAGGTTTGCTGGATGATCAGAATTTGGAGATAAATTTTTCTTGTACTACCTGCTCATGAAATCAGCCTACACTACTGCTGAAATCACAGGCCTTTTTTCATAGAAAAAACACAAAGTCATGTAATTCATGGTTATATACACAAAAATGCAGCACTAATCATATGTTCTTATGACTAATGGGATTATTATTATTGCCTGTAAGGCAGTGGCACATAGGAGCAGCCCTAATATGGATTTGGCATCCATTACATTTAGCATCCTGGAATCAGGTGTTATACAAACGAAGGATGGCACACCCGTGGGAGAGCTTACATCCTAACTTGACATAACTAATCAATGAACCTCATTGTAACAAATAAGGGGGAACATGGAGAGAAAGAATAAAATGCAGAGAATAAGGACCATATTATATAAGTGAGCAGAAACTCTCATTTCTTTTCTTTCTCGAGGACCTTTGAGAAAGATAAAGCTAGATATCTGTCAAGGCCCATTGCATAGGAGGATGTGAGAGATGGGCAACCCCAAAACCAAGGTCCTGGCAGGGATGCTGCTCTTCCCATTAGAGATCAATATTTGACAAAACTCTAAGAAGATGGTTTAGTAAAGGAGGAATACAGGGGGAAAAATAAAGTAAAATGTCCCAAAGGAGAAAATGTTTGCAGGATCAGAACCTTGCTTTTTATCCTCTACAGAGTCCTTTATATTGAGTCCATTGAAATTTAAAAGCCATCCTTTCCCTTTAATCATGGGGTGAAGCTGTAAAGAGATGATGAGGCTAGTTGTGCAAGTGAGGTGAACACTATCTGCCCTCATTGGCCCATCAGGACAAGAAGCTGTAAATTCCATTTTCACAGTATGACAGAATAAAAATAAACGTGGCTGTACCTTCATCAAGCTCTAAAGCCCGTGTATTTACAGCTAGGTCAGTGTGAGTGTGTGCTGTTGTAAATGAGAATTAGACTGTGAGCATCTACATTCTCCTGCAGTACTTTCCTCAAAGGAGTGAAGCAAACACACACCTCTGCCAGGATGGCTTTAGGCCCCACATTTCAAGAGGACTAGCTGACCCATTGCTGCTTGTTATAGCCAGAAATAGCTTCTTGAAGTAGCACATATAAGTGGAGTTAACCTGCTCTAATTAGGGTAACATCGTCAGTCAAGAGTGCATTGGTAACATCTTAACAGGTTCCTCATGTTGGCTCTGTATATATCATCTCTCCTTCAGGTTTTAAATGTTCAGTTCTGGCTTTATGAAGCCATTGAAATACAAGAACCATGCAAACCACAATGTCCCACTGCCTGCAGTCCTCAATATTGATGACAGCACAATTGAAAGAAGGGCAGTAGTTCTAATTTTGTCCTGTCTTTATCCTGCATGTGTTGGACATCCTGTAATTGTCAAAGCAGTCCAATGACAGATTCCAGTAAAGTGAAATTGCTTTTTCAACTGTTACAAAATAACCATCACCAGGCTTTGGAGAAAATAGCTGAAAATTGTGACATGAATATCTCACACTCAATCACATGCTCCAAAACAGTCACTGATATAAAAAAATTGATTACTAAAGGTGCCACTGATATGCACAAAAGATGCCTGTTGTCCAATACAGCAAATGTTGAATAAATTGACTTTGCTGAACTGACTTTGCTGCAGAATATAATTATTTCTGTTAATAACAGTCATTAAAGACATTCCAGTCTCTGAGTTTTTTACATCTGTTGAACTTTCATTTTTTTTATTATATATGGAAATTTAACTAATAATATTGAATTCACACTAAACCCTTTCACACATGAGGTCTTTTATATGGAGAAAAGATGCAAATTTAGAAACAAGTTTTCAACGTTTTCATGATACACTGTTGTATTATTGTATACTTATTTTATAAGCAGAAGTTGAGCAAATTCACACCTGGGGTAATGGAGTCTGTATTTAAACTTTAAGCAAAGGTTCAGTTCACACTTTGATAGTGTAGAAGTCCTCAGGGTTGACCACACAAGAATGAGGGTGTGCCCAGAGAAAGGATTCGATTGTACCCCTCAGCTCAGGGGTCCTGGCCTGTCCTTGCCCTGGTGACATTCCATCATCTGCCCACATGTCCCAGATGAGCTCTGCCCATTGCAGGGAAGCTCTCTTTCTTCCTGTTCCACAAATCATGTAACTTCATGCTTTGAACCCTCAGCCATTTAAAAAAATTCTCAAGTGAAATGAGCATTTAATTATCTTACTGAGAACTTCACTGATCAATTGTTGGTGTTAGTCTGATTTTAGAAATTCCATATTGGTTCTGGTAGTTTCTGATATATATGTCTTTTCACACTAGCCTGTAGAGGTGAGCTGCAGGTCCTACAAATATTTCCATTAAAATATACTGGATTTATCCAGAGGAAACAGTGAGAACAAAGAGCTACATTTATCTTTCACCTTGGCATGTGCACACATATTTCATGCTAGACCCTGTATAAAAATTTTCAGGGGGCAATCAGGAATGGATTGAAAGAAACTGACTGAAAAGGTTCTTTCCACAGTTTTCACAGGAAGTCACAGACTATGTGTAAGATATTTTTAAAAGCCTTTTTGCTACTTCCATTCTTTTTCTGGTGGTTCACTTTTCAGATGTCAAAGTGATTTATTAACTGTCTTTAAAAAGTTCCATTTCATCGAACAAATGATAAATATCAAAACCTGAAGTCTGACCCAACATCAATATCAAACATTTGCAGACTTAGTTTACTTTTCAAAGAATAAACAAAACAAGAATGAATGAATACTCAATATAAGAACAAGTTAGAAAAGAATTATTGTTAGCTATGGTGATTGGAAGACTCAACTCTCTGTGTTAATTCCACTAGAGGCAGATGATAATCACATTTGAAAATTGTGAATCTCCACGTCTGCCCCAGATAAAGGGCATCCATGAAGAAGGAAATGTAGTTTTCATTAGCAAAATAAAGCAAAACCACTAATCTGTGTCCTACTACTTTGCCTTCTCCTACCCACCATCCACCTTGGGAATGCCGTGTGACAATTGGTGTTGTCACTTCTGTTAAATTCACAGAGAAGTGTGACTTGGTGCTCCTGCAAGTAGCTACAACAGGGAAGATGATGACACTCCCAAATACACACACACACACACACACACACATATTTAGTACAAAGGCAAGCACTGCAGTGAAAATTCATTCATTCATAGAAAACATGATTTCCTACTGTTCATGAATGCCATTAGTTTCATTTAAGCCATTTATAACTCCTTCATTGAATTTTGTTTAAGCTCCAGCCTTCCTAAATTTATATTCTTTTCATTTCAACTACTGTTTAAATACAGAAATACACGTAAATATGAAAATATTCACAATTCTGATTCTACTCATTTTGCATCTTGCTAATGCTTGTTGAACTGGTTGTCAGAGCAGTTAAGAATGGAAAGGATCAAATAGTACCCAGCTGCAGTGACACCTGGCAATTCACTACACCTACCTGTGTCAGTCAATTCAAGCCAACGGTCCTGCAAGAAGAATGGGAAATCCACATGGTCAAGTGAGACTTCTTGCAACAGCACCATTAACTCATTTTATTGACATCAATTTTTATTCACTCCTTGGAAGGTGGTGGAGGGCTGAAGAGGTCCAAAATGCTCCAGAACAGATTCTGTGGCCTGTAGTTTCTTAAATTGCACTTCAGCACCAGTAGCAGAGGAACAAATGGTGCATGAATTTCATCTGTGGGACTGTACATACTGTTTTCCCTAAGCAAATCCTAGACACTACCAGCAGATGATTTACCAGCATAAGCCAGAATACCTTTAGGCTCTTAGAAACACAGCTACTCTGAACATTTCCTGGTGTCCATATGGCACAGCAGCATGTAAGAGAAACAAATTCCGTTTTCAGAAAGAATCTGGAAAACCGTTCAAGGAAAAGGATTTTTTTAAGTAGAAACAGAGGGTCAGGAGTGGAGATCCTAAAGTGAAAGAAGCAAGAAGCTGGAGGCAGTCAGGGCAGACTCCTCTACTGAAATACACACTTCCTCAGTGGAAAGATGACCAGAGGAAAGGCAGGTTTGAACCAAAACTAAGTACTAAGGGTTTTTCAAATTTATCTCTGAGCTCAACTTCTAAAGGAACCATTGCACAAAAGCATACATTTTAGTAATATAAAAATTACAATTTGATTCTACTTCTTGAGCTTTTCAGAAAGATGAACTAGAGGAAAAAAATTGCAGCTCAAGGAATACTGAAGATACTTACTTTTAGTTACTCTTGTATAGGTCCCTACTGTGTCAGAACTGGCTGAGACAGAAAAGCCCCTGCACAAAAGCAAGGAGAAAATAAGGAAGAGGAGAATGGCATTCTTCAGCAAGACAAAAATAGAGTATAGACAGAAAAAATTGAGTTTCTGACCTATCTTTTCTTCTGTAAGATACCAGATTGGTAAACAGTAAGTGTAGCTTGTCTCCCTGGCACTAGCTGAAGGCCAAAGATAGCACATCGACCTTCTCCAGGGTCTGCTGGGACTGGAGTAACCTTCAGGGTCAGGCTTGTCAGATTTGCTGATATCACAGGAGATTGTCTCCATGGCTAAAACACAGGCTGCTGTCATATATCTTTTTGCTGCTTATCCAAGTGACCATGAAGAAAAAAATCAATTTAGTTTCTCTGAAGTAGAACTGCACGAAATTCGTGTGGTTGGAAAAATGTGTGGTTAAATGGTGTTAGGATTTGTCGTAAGAAAAAATGTATTTAATTATGCAGTCTCGTTTTCCACCAATTTTTAGATTCTTACATAATAATAAGAAACTGAATTTATGTGAATGGCTACAGTGTCAGGACATTGACAGAGCCTGTGACAGGTGCTTCTGGGGAGGGAAAAACAGAAAGAATTAAGAGCAATCGTGCTATACAGACTGGAAAATTTCAAAGGCAAACCCTCTGTTTAAAGGAGCATACTCAATAAGCTCAGAACACTGAAGTCACAGGGAAGAGAACCCTGTTGCTGAGCAATTCTATGTGTCATCCAGGTCCAGCTTAGTCACAACCAACTCACAGCAGCGTTTCAACTCTCAGCATCCATAGCTGGATACCTTCTCCACAATATTAATCACCTGGTTTCCTTTATTCCTTAGGCTTTGCCAGAGAAGTGGTGACTGTCCCATTCCTGGAAATTTTTAAGGCCAGGCTGGATAAGGTTTGGAGCACCAGATCTACTGGAAGGGGTCCCTGCCCATGGCAGTGAGGTTGGACTCAAAGATCTTTAAAAGTTCTTTCCAACCCAAACCATTCTGTCAGATTCTGCAACTCTATGACTTTTGCTTTAACCTCCTAAAATAAAGTCAGAATACAATTATAATATTTCAGCTTCAAATTTGAATGGTAGGGGCAACTCTATCATTTTGGTTTGTCTTGCTTTTATTTGGTTTCAGAGATCAGATCCTTTCGGGATGATAAGTTTTCATTCTGAGAGTTTCTGGTAGGGCCCCATCCTTTAGAACTGAAAAAATCATCAGAAATGCAAAATCCTGTGGAGCTACACTCCCCACTGATAACTTGGTACAAAGAATATGTATTCTTCTAAAAGAAAAACACTCTTCTAAGATCATATGATTGCAGGAAAGATTTTTAAGTGTACAAAAATCAGTTAAGGACCTATTTTCTGTAAAGATATGGTGGAAATCATGTGTCTAACTAGCATTTGTGTCTTATGAAATTTTCCTCTTCAAAGAATATTCAGTTATTCAATTTGCCAGCATAAATGAACAATTTTCATGATCTACTTAGGCAAATATATTGTACTGAAACCTGAAATGGTTGTAAATTATATATATGGCTATTTTATTTTTTACATCTGGAAGTAGTTCTTTCATGTAGATGCTGCTGATTATTAAAGAAGATATGTTCTTTACATATCATATAGGTGTTCATGAAGTGATGATAAATATGTTCTGAAATATCTGTCATAAATGGCTGTCTTTGAGTTTTAATTTTTCTTCTTTTCTGGAGAAGCAATGTCCAATTATTTTCTGTGTTTGTCCTGATGGTAAAATATATCCATTTTATCACATAGCTCAAATAAGCTTGCTTTGTTAACTACATACATTTACGAATATTTTACTCTATTCTGACATAACTGCTTATTATAAAACTATAAATTATCTTGAGAAATATCTCTAGCAACATATATCTGGTTTTCTTCAAACCATTTTGAAGTGGTATGTTCTGGACACACTGGAACTTTTTTGAGCTTTGCATCTAAATTTTAAGTCATCTACTTCATCAGGGAGTTAAACACATTTCCCTGTCAGTAGTGCACTTTACAGGTTTCAGATGTATTTTCAAAACTACCTTTGGCAAAATCTTTGCTATCAAACATGGCATGTATTCAGCTTTTTTCTTCCTTTTCGTTCTGAGCCTCACTCTAACAAAAAGAGTGAGGCAGCCAATATTTCTTCTCTGTTTGACTTTCTCCTTGACCTGTCCGTGAATCTTAAAATGTTGTAATTTCTTTTTGGAGAAGTTGCAGTAGGTTCACAATGACATGTAGCAGTTAAGTAGTTGATTCTGGTTTCTTTTAAAAATATAATATAAAAACACCCTAACTCTCCGCTTTCTCAGTGACTACAAATGGAATTTCTTCCCCCCACCCTCGCAAAAAATATTTTCAAGAAATCTTTTTCCAAAACTCAGAAACAATTTTTTTTTTGCTTACTCAATGGCCATGTTCATCACCTTCCTTTCAGCTTTCAGTGTCACACTGCCCTTAGAGATATCAGCATCACCCTTGATCAAGGTGATGCTCCTCCTTGACTGAGGAAAAAAGAGGGAGCATCAAAGTGCAGGGGAGAGATTCAATATTGCCTTTGCACAAAGGAGCAACACGCCACAGTAACAGTTCCACAATAGCTGTACTTCTGTGCTGCAGTAATGTGCTGTGCTACTGTAATATGCTGGACTACCATAGCAGCTCTGCTATCCTCACTTCCAGAGGAAGAGTCATAAAATGAAATTGCTAAAAATAACTCTTCAGATGAGAAGCTGTTCCTATTCAGCTTATAAAAAGGAGGCTGAGACAAGATCTTGCGTAGCTACTCATACATGTAGGGGGAAAAAAGATCTTACAAGTGTGTAGTTCTGGCTTTTAGGAAAGAAAGTAAAACTGGAAGTCTATTCAGTATTATATAACATGAGACAATCAGATCCAGTGAGCAGAAGTCAGGAAAATTCACCTTGACATATGATGCTGTTTTCTAACAGGGAAGATGATAAATTAACACTGATTTTGGAGGGTGGTGCAGTCACTATAATTGGAAGGTGACGTTAGTTGCTATCCTAAAGATAGGATTTGATCCAGCTTCTGAGTGTGAAGATAGCACAGGCAGGTACCAAAGTAAGCCTAAGAGGTTGTAGTCTTTCTTACCTTGGATCTTGTGGCTTTAAATGCCACTCTGCCATCCACTTTCAGCCACATATTCCTTGGGCAAGGAAGGTACACTAATTTTGCCTGTGCAGTGCCACGAAAGTGGCAGGTCTGCAATAAATGGCTGTAATCTGTTCCCAAGGCTCCTCATTTCAATAAGACCAACAACTGGCCAAATTTTGTTTTCTCCATTTTTCTCCCTTATTCTAAGACATCAGACTTTGACTGGAGCAGGACAACAGAGGAACTGGTATTCTCAAATGCACCTGTCAAAAGATGGATGATTGACATTTACTTAAAGTCAAACTGAACATCAGATTTGGGATTATAAAGAAATGTTCTGGGAAGAAAAATATATTCATACTGGAAAGACTCATGACACTTTTTGCAATTTAAGTAAAAGAGGTTGTTTCAGATGTAGTAGATTTTCTTAGCTGTAGACTGATGCCTCAATCTTGTCTGTTCCTACTCTGTGGTACCAAAGGGTTTAGTTGCTTGAGGATTGAAATATTTAAGTCTAATTAAAGTCATTGTGTTCAGAACGGAGTGTGTGGGTGACATTTACAAGCCTTTAATACATGAGAAGTCAGTTTAAGTAATTTAACAGTCATCTCTGGCCTCTGAAGATGACATACTCCATGAAATGGTGGAATCACTACTTCTCTTAATTGATCTCCCTCATAAATACAGCATCAAATCCAGCCATCTCGTGTCATTTGTTACCCTAAATGTTTTTGCTTACTGAGAGCTTTTTGGGCCCTTCTTAATCCCATCTCCCTTCAGTTTCTGCTACAATGTGTGCACCTTGCCAGTGTGGATGGGCAGCCTGCCTCTGCCCTGGCTCCTCTCTGCTTCCTCATGGGGGAATCTGTGGGTCTCTCAGCAGGAGCAGGGAACTGGTGCACTAAGCCATGTGTGATTTCTACAACATCTGGAGATAGCATACAAGATCCCAGAATCATCCCAAAACTGGTGTCTCTGCCAGAAGCCAAAGGGTTTAGACTCTTAGCTAGGACCAGGAAAAAGGTGTCACATCTTATGGGACTTCCTAAGTTTGTCTGTGATACTAAATTGGGAGGAGCTGCTGACTCCTTCAAAGGCAGAGGGGCTTTGCAGAGAGGCCTTGAAATAGTCAAGGGTTGGGCAAACACCAACTACCTGGAATGGGACAACCCTGGAGGTACAGACTGGGGAATGAGATGCTGGAAAGCAGTGCTGTGGAAAGGGACCTGGGGGTCCTGGTCCATGGCAAGTTGAACATGAGTCAGCAGTGCCAGGAGGGCCAACCCTGTCCTGGGGGACATCAGACACAGCAGCAGCAGCTGGGCAAGGGAGGGGATTGTCCTGCTCTGCTCTGCACTGGGGCAGCCTCACCTTGAATATTGTGTGCAGTTTTGGATGCCACAATGTAAGAAAGACATTAAACTGTTGGAGACTGTCCAGAGGAAGGCAACAAATTTGGTGAAGGGCCTTGAAGGAAAACCGTATGAAGAATGGCTGAAGTCACTTGGACTGTTCAGCCTGGAGAAGAGGAGACTGAAGAGAGACCTCATTGCAGTCTGCAACTTCCTTGAGAGGGGAAGAGGAGGGGCAGACAGTGATGTCTTCACTGTAGTGACAGGACAAAAAGGACTGACAGGAAGCTGTGCCAGGGAACGTTTAGGCTGGATATTAGGAAAAGATTTTTCACTCAGAGAGTGGTTGGGCATTGGAACAGGCTCCCCAAGCCTTACAGAACTCAAGAAGCATTTGGACAATGCTCTCAGGCACATGGTGTGGATCTTGGGACTGTCCTGTGCCGGGCCAGGAGTTGGACTCAATGATCCTTGTGGGTCCCTTTTAACTCAGCATATTCT
Source organism: Leptocoma aspasia (assembly GCA_013399835.1). Classification (NCBI taxonomy): domain Eukaryota; kingdom Metazoa; phylum Chordata; class Aves; order Passeriformes; family Nectariniidae; genus Leptocoma; species Leptocoma aspasia. The sequence goes on from VXAX01007965.1 coordinate 218,494, forward strand.
ATGATTCTACAAAAACCAGTAAGAGCCCAGTAGCTAAGAAGCTCTGAGTCCCTGTCCTCAGGGTTCCAAGGAAAGGAGCTTCCAGAAACTATAAATACACTCATAAAGCAAAGATAAATTGAGAAGATACAAGCAATCACAGGAACAATCCTTCTTACATAGGGAAGAGGTGTCCAGCACCTTTAGCATGTCTGTATCAGAAAACTAAACAATTGGTAATGCCATCTGCTTTACTTCTCCCCAGAACTAGTACAGTTATCCAACACCTCAGATTCACCTCTACCAGGACCTGTTTTATCTGCGTGATCCACATCTTTACCTTTGGGGCATTGCTTTCCATCCCTTTTCCCAGAAGACCAAAATCCCACTCCTTGTTTTTAGTCATGCCTTCAAAACTTGATCCAAGATAAATCCTCTTGGAATAGATTTTCAGGCAGGGTAAAAAAAAAAAAAAAAATCTTGCTATTAAAAAACAACCCCTTATATACAATCCCACTAGTCACAGCATCCCAGAACTCCACTCCCCGCCCAAGACTCCTTTGAGCTAGGGTGGGTAGGACACTGAATAAAATACCTCCATGTCACAGACACTTATAATTCTTTGAGCTTTAAAGAGCCAGGGAGTCTGTAGATAGTGTTTTATATTTACTTTGTGCTGTACAAACAGGCCAAAGAAAGTACAGGGAGTGGACAGCCAGGTTGGATCTTTGGTTCCTTGGAAGTCAACGAATCATTTCACTGTATCCTGAAAGTATATATACATGTATTATAACCATCATATACCATCTGATGTGACACAGAGAGGTTTTACCACTCTAGGAGTTTTAAAGTACTTATTATAACAAGTTCTGTGGAAAGAGAGTCTGTGCAAGCAAAACACATGTCTAACTGATCTATGAGAATCTGCAGAAATTTGAGGTATTTGGCCTGGCAGGAGAAAAGAGAGTACCTACATTTCCTTTAGAGTTAATGGCACAGTGTAGGTGTCTCTGAAGACAGTGGGAGATGCAGCCTCACTAAGTCAGACCTTTACCTTCCTTCATTAGTTACACAGAGACTAAAATGTTAGATGACCTTGCCTATTTAGAATCTACTCCAAATAGCTCCCTTTGAAGATACCAACCTAATAATGCATGACCAGCTCTTTAAAAAAAAAAAAAAAATTATAACCATTTTGTCCCACTTTTCAATCACATAGATAGTAACAGAGAAAATGTTTGGTCCAGAGTGGGACACCCCTGGCTGTGCACTGTCATAGACCCAAGGAAGTTTGTCTTCATGTCTCCTAGGAGGATGTCCTAACAGGTTCTGATGTAATAAATAGAGGAGAATATCTCCTCTCCTTGTTCTAATGTGGAAAGGTACCAGGCGAAAAAGGACAGTCATGGAGTTTCGTACCTTGGACACTGTTATCCAGGGATTTCTGTGTGCAGATTCCATAATTTTTGATATGCTTTCCCACCTCTTTTCCAGGAAATAACACAGATATGCCAGGTGATTGAGACTTCTCCCTTTCCAAGTTTCAGGAAATAGCTTAGCAGCTATTTGTGCAGTCAGCCACATCTGTAAGTTGCCAATATGTATGAATGGGCTATGGCCCCGGGGTGGAGGAGGGCATAATGCAGGTAATATGCAGAGTAAAAGCTGTAACATAACCCCTGAGCTTTAGCTACTAATAGAGGTAGCTACCTTACCCTACAGTGACTGCTGTTCTTCCCTTTGTAGTGATGTGCTATCTGCAAGTTTATTGGGTGGCTTTCTTCAAGCCTTTTCAACTATTTGGAATAAAAGCACGTATCTATCACAATATCTGAGGTGTTCATAAAACAACATTTTCCACAGCAACTCAATGGTGAACAAGATCAAGCAGAGAACCAGAGCTGTTTTTGCAAAGGAGAAAAATACAACTTATTATTTTAAGATTTTTTAAGACTGTAGGTTAGGAGGGTCATTCCTCCCTTCCTTCTCCTGCTCTCAAAAATAAAATCCAGTTTGTCATAAAAGTCTCTTGTGTGTGGGTTTGCATGAATGGGCTCTACAGGGACACATGGACATGGATGGAGAAAGAGTTACTGAAAACAGCCATTTGAAGGCAAGCAATGGAACTGAAAGGGAGCATATGAGGGTGTCCCAAGAGCTGAGGAAATCCCAATCCTCCTCCAAGCCCATGAGAATGAATAAACTCATAACACCACAAGTCAGTGGAATTTGAGAATGGTTGCCCATGGGCACCATCCTCAGCAGTGGGTGAGGTGTCTCAAAGGACAAGGCTGCCTCCTTGCAAAGGCTGTGATCAAGCACACACCTGCCCTATGGGGCTGGGAGCCTTGGAGGGAGCCAAGTCAGGCTGACCCTGGCGCCCTCAGAGCGAGTGCCGAGGAGTAATTGTAGTAGTCTGCCTCTGTTAAGAGCAATGGCTTCAGTTTTACTGAATATCAGATACTAGCAGGAGTCTATGTCTCCCCTGATCTGGCAGCAGGGGAAAAGGAATGTTCAAAACTCCCAGCCTATTTTATACTAAAACCCATTCTTTTTTTCCCCACAAAATTTCTTTTTTTTTTTTTTCCTCAGCCTTTTAAGGCTGTCTTGACTACCATTTGGGGTTTTCAGTAATTTATAATTATTGTTATCTTTTTTTTTTATTTACTTCACTGCAAAAACTGTAGATGCGGGGAAGAAAAGACATCTTGTCAAAGCATTAAATTTTCTTGTTTTGTTTTTCAGGGATACATTAAAAAATACTACTTCAATTTAAACAGACAGCATATCTGAAAAGACCCAACACTTGTCAGTTAGCTCTGTTAGGAAATAACTGAGAGGCCTCCTTGAGCATACTATGATAGGAATAAATCGATACAGCTGTGCAACTGCCCCCATGTTCTGGGTAGAAGAGGGCAGCAGATGGATTGTGAAAGCTGCTTCTTTCTGCAAGATTCACAGGCACTTTCTGCCTGGAAATAAGCTCAGGTTAGTTTATTAGGAAATGAATAAATAGTAAGATCACTTCAGAGGCTTTTTGTAAAATTGAGTCTTCAGCAATCCTAAATATAAATCCACATTCCTTGGTACCAATCTTGTCCTGCTCTATCTACGGTTAGAGTTTGTCTGTATATGGGAATTTAGCTACAAGATAAAATAGTCCTTTATATAAATATCTTATGAGTCAGTCCCAGCTGTAACTCCGAAGTGGTGAAGTCGTTAAGTAAATGCTGTTAAGAGAAATGTAAAATGAGCTATGATTTCTTCACAAGAAAATGCTTTTATGCCATTTGATAAAAGAAAAAAGATTTCAAAAAAGTAGCATTGAACTCCATGTCATGCTGTACAAATGGCTATTTGAAAAGTAACAGGGTTAAAATAAGATAAGAATCAACATGTCTGGCATAGCTCCCCTGATAGGTTTACATCAGTCACACTGATGCTTCAGTAGATCAAATCTTACAATATTTTCAATAAAAGAGAAATGGATCTTCTATGAATATGAGAAATTATGTACCCTGTGCATAATGTGTTTCTGTCTGTAGATAAATCTTTTTATTATTAGGTCATCAAACCTAGTCTGTTATTCTATTATTAAAACTGGTTAAATTATTAATATAATTTTTAATCAGTTGAATTAATGCTTATAATGTTGGCTTGTGGTAACTTTGATTTCTACTTCTTCTCACTATGAATGTTAAAAAAATTATAATTAAAAGACACACCATATTTCTAAGTTTCTTTTTTCATCTGTGTTATTTCCTGGAAATATAAGTTACTCATTTTTTATTTTTTGCCACAAAACAGTTAATTCCTTTGTAGCTGCATCAAAACTGGACTGCCTGGGGAGCAAGCCAATTCCATCAGCAATTAAAAAGGTCATTCTTTTACATTTTAAAATATACTAAGTAACATTTTTTACAGGCCATATGTTAAAATAGAACCATGTTCTGGTAAGTGATCATCATGTACACTGGCTTCATGGGATTCTGATTTTTATTGTTCTTTAATGGTTTTATTCCACATGTGTTGCTTTATAACCAAAGTGTGCTTGCCAGCTATGCCATGTTTCCTAGGTTGATAGAGACAACTTGGGGAACAGCCTCCATCAGCAACAATTTTTGTTTCCGTTTAGATGTTCCTGGATGCCATTGAATTGTCTTCTAAACTGCCAGTAGCTTCAAACCGGTAAAAGAGCCGTGTTCCTTTGTGGTCACACCTGGCCTGCATTGCTAACACCACCAGAGAGCTTCCAAGCACTCCCTTTTGACCTGATGGCTTTATGTAAGGCCCATTACAGGATGAGGATGGTCACCTCACAAACAGGGACATTGACGAGACAGGTGTTTAACACATTTTAACACATCGGTGTTCAACAGGGATGATGGACCAAGGGTGTCTTCAGCCCTGAGCTGGAGGAACATGACTGCGGGAATGATCAACTCCCAGGTGACCCTGAACATGTGAGGGATCTGCTGCTCCAGGGAGATCCTTATAAATTGCTGGACCCTGACGGGATACATCCAAGAATCCTCAAAGAGCTACTGATGTCACCGCAAAACCTTTTGTTGATGATTTTTGAGCTGTCTTGGAAATCTGGAGATGTCCCAGCTGACTGGTAGCTGGTGAACATTGTCCTGATTTTCAACAAGAGCAAGAAGGAGAACTCTGGAAATTACATGCTTGTCATCCTCACTTCAGTGCTTGCTAAAGTTATGGAAAAGATTATTCTGGGAGATCTCATTGCAGTTTACAACTTCCTCAAGAGGGGAAGAGGAGGGAAGGTACTGATCTCTTCTCTGTGGTGACCAGTGACAGGACCTGAGAACGTGGCTTGAACTTGTGTCAGGGAAAGTTTAGTCTGGATATCAGAAAAACGTTCTTTATCCAGATGGTGATTTGGCACTGGAACAGGCTCCCTGGGGAAATGGTTATAGCACCAGCCTGACAGAGTTCAAGAAGCCTTTGGACAATACCCTTGGGCACATGGTGCGACTCTTGGGGATGGTGCTGTGCAGGGCCAGGAGCTGAACTTGTTGATCCTGGTGGGTGCCTTCCAACTCACCTTTTTCTGTGATTCTGTGAACTGCCTTAGTTTTGGTGGTTAAAGCACAACAGTAACTAAATTAGCATTGAGAACAGAACTGTGGCTGATGGTGCTCATGGTGTTGCTATGCAGGAAGCACATTAAGTTAACACTTTCAAGTCAGGAGGCACTGTACAAAGAAAAAGGTGTGTCCATTTTCCAGGATACAAAATGAGGAACAGATTAATTATAAAACAGTGTTCCCTTCTTTAGAAATGAAAACTGGACAGAAAGGCAGAAAAGAGAAATGGCTGCAAAACCCAAGACTCCAGACCAGATGGGAAGGCAACAGAAACAACAAAGAAGAGGTGTGAGCATAAGCAAAACCCATGAAATCTGGCCTCTTTCCTAGGAGGGTAAGTGGGAAGCTGAGTGTTGTGTGAGGGTCAGCACTGTGAGTTACTCAGAATGACCTGCTCAGTGGCTTCATTGCACCTGTGCATGCAAATGACATCAGCTCTCTCAGGAGAGAGGTGAGGGTGAGTGGTGTAGCCTGCTTGGGCTAGCTGGCCACCATCAGGCAGCAAGGAACAGAGAAAAAGTGAAGTGGTGGGAATTAGGAAATGTGGCTATCTGAATCATGGTTTGTACCACTGCAGGGCCATTTTCCAAAGCCTTTACTTTTTATGGCTATGACAGAAAACCCTTTACATGGAATAGGTAATAATACTAGGAAATTATGCCAAATGGTATTTAGCTTTTTGATGAGGTTTAGATCTGGAGACAAGCACTGCTGCCACAAGTGGCACTGTCCAGCTTTCTGCAGAGCACTGCCTTTGTTCTTTGAAACACCACTTCCAGAAAATGCAGCCTGTGCTACCAGAACTGTTCAGCTGGAGAGAGATTGTTTCCAATTTGTTTCTTTGCATATGAAGTGAGTGTCAGTGGTCAGAGTCATGCCCTAGTTTAACTAAAGAGAAACGATAATTCAATAGTCATGTTTCCTCTAGGATGAAAACCTAGACCTTCTAAATATGGCTGCTTAAATTTAAAGCATCTGAGCTTTAAATTGCAGAGCTTAGCAAGATGATAGTAGGAAAATATTATTCACTGAGATCAGTTAATCTGTAAATGTTTTCTGAGTGTTCAGAAAATGTGTAGGTCCATATAGCAGCTGGTGAGTAGTACTGTTTCTCTCATCTGAATCCCTGCAGATGCTAGGGTAAGGAATGTTTACCTAAGAAGCTGCTCCCTGTCTCAGAAGCACATGGTCAGACTTTGTGAGGCCCTGAGAAAGAAGCAGGAACAGACAGTCTCACACTGGAGACATCACTACTCCAATAGATGTGAGGAGGGGCTTTCCTTTTCTACCTACAGCACATCAGGGGAACACACAGAATAACTGCCAAGCTGACATGGAGAATTAAATACTTCATCTGGTGTGCTAGGTTCTGAACGATGTAGGTCTGGGAATAAGATATTTAGTGCATTCTTGAGATAGCTCTGATTAAAAAATTAAACACCTCTGAAAATTGACTTAGATTTTGTAAAGAACAAGGTAATTGAAGCAGATCTTTGTATGGGATCCAAATAATTATCACGTTGAGCAAAAACATGCCTGAGGTTGAGCTACTGAGTGCAGGGTTGTGAGGTGAGAGTCAAGATGGGAATGCTGTATCAAGGTGGATACATAAAGGGGCCCTGAAATTTTGGTCCTACTTGCAGGCATCCTGAGATGAATCTTGCAAGCTGCTTGCATCTGTGTACGGGGAAGAAATGGTCTCACAGCAGCAGACAATGGAGAAGTAAGAAAAAATTAAATTAGATAAAATTAGTTTAAATAATGAGAAAGAATATAGAGGAAATGATCTCAGAGGCAGGTGCCCTTTTGAGAAAGTAGCTTTATTAGATTTTGATTTAATTTATTAAAGCTAGGCTGGTGGTGTCCTTTTTTAATGCTGTGTGGAACGTTATCTTTTACTCCTGTTGATGGACAGCGACAAAAAGCAGTGCATTTAGAATTGAGTGTGTCTAGAGGGAGGAACTGAAAGTTTTGTTCTGTTTTTCATCTTCTCTCCACGTTTTACCCTTATTTGTCAGTTGATGCCTGATAAATAGGCTTACTGTAGAAAAGCAACGAAGTCCTACAATTTTATACCTTGTGGCAGCTAACTTGGAAATAACACAATGAGACTTGGATTTGCTGCCTAAATAGCAAAAAAAAAAAAAAAGAAATTATAATTTTAGTAGTTATTTTAGTTAAAGATTTTTAGGTCTAACATGTTTTCAGTTGTCTAATACGTTTTAACTTCCTTCCTTCTCTTTCAAATGAAATCCAAAGAGATATTACGGGTTCTTACTATGCTTAGATCAAGGATGACCTAAACATATTTTTTTTATCAAACCATATTTTTTGTTCTTGCTTCCTTACAAAGCATGTTTTAAGAGGGAAGAAATGGGACACTCATTCCTAAACCAAGCTCCTTCTGTTTTCAAATGGCAATATGCCTATACTAGATCTGGGCACACTGCAGCAGGGCTCTGCCTGGTTTTTGTCCTTGGTCTCTCATCAGTCCTAATGCAATTGTATTTCTTTTTAATAAAGGGTTTATGAAGATACTTGTAAATGAAGCAAACTCAAATTTTCCCATATATGTAGTGCTCTCTACATTGTTCTATGACTCCATGAGAGCTTGTGAATGGTGTAAAGAGAGATGAGTATAAACCAGAGCAGAAAACTATTGAATCAACCTGTGCTGACTATTTAATTTCCTCTGTGTCATTCCAATGCATTCCAGGGGTAGTAAGATCCTAGATGTCTAGATATCTAGGCAAGTCTGTTACTCCCTATGGTCTTTTTCTCAGAGGATGCTTCCCTAGCCTCCACCCCTGCTGACTGGAATGTCTGGAAAATGTTCTTTCCTGCCCAGATTCAGGCAGTCCTGAGATGGGATTCAGAACACACAAGGAATATATATATATATATGGGACCCTAGGCTATTTATTAAAGAGCACAACTGTTTTCTGCTTTGCCTGGTTTTCCACAGCAGTATTTTCATCCTTGCCATCTGTCACTTAAATTGGATTCTTTCTAGAACTCCATTGAAACCTAATACATGTTGGAGGTAAGATTGTTAAATATAATCAGTAATCTATTCACTCTTAAATGACTTCCACTAGCCTTATCTTGCCACCATTCAATGTGAAAATGAGCCTTAGCGGAAGACCTAATAGCAGAATTTTTGCAGCTGCTGCAACATCCGAACAATTATATTAATATTGGTTAAGCTGATTTCTGTGTTTCTTGATTTTACTGGTCTAGATGTGACTTCAGATGCATAAATAGGGTTAAGCAATGGCTCTAATTCTGTTTTTTAATGCTTTGTTGCTTTATATTTTAAATGAAAGTCAATGAACCGCTGCCACTGAGCAGTACATTTTTTCCTTTAAAAATTGGTAGCAGAATGGCTCAGATGTCTCTACAGAGGATGATAAGACCATTATTCTAAGCCATCTTCTGCTCTTAACTTGTATCTCTAATAAGGAATAACAACCCCAGTGACTTGACAGTGATTCCAGATTATTAGGGATGCATATGGGAAACAAACTTGGGCTTTGTTTTCCAACAACACTCACATTTTATCATACCTCATTTTGAGGTACCTTTTCCTCGGCTTCTGTGACACAAGGCACAGTAGTCATTTAGTGTAACATAAATGCAAGATCTAAGAGGTGCAGTAGATACATTGTCAGTCTCTCTTGTAATTTATTATTTACAATATGTTCTCATTCATTTGCAGTACAAAAGTACATCACTATCTGTCTTAATTTATTAAAGAGTAGACTCTTAACTCCAAGGCCCATGCTCCAAGTACAAAGTAAAGCTTTTAAGTGAAAAATTTTTGGTGATTTCTGTGCAAATTCTGTGCAGTATAAGCAGCTACTCAAAAAAAAAGAAAAAAAAGAAAAAAAGTTAATGTAGCGGAAAAGCTGGTGAGTTGCCCAGATCAGACCTGAAATTAATAATTTGGTTGGGGAAAAAAGATGTGAACAACTCAGAGGAAATTTTTTCCTTTGGGAAAAAAAATTAAAAAGTTATTTAGAAAGATGTTCTAGATCAACATCTTTTTCATCAGAAACATCTACTAAATACTGACATGAAGAAAGAAGTTATGTGTGTTTTATTTGGCACCTTCCATTCTAAGGTAAGGTTGGGTTTATTTTGCCGTCATCATTTTTATTGGAGTTGCCTTTTTTTTTTAATAATAAAATTAAATCCATTCTAAACCCTTTTCTTTTTTCCCTAAAATATATATTTCCAAAAAGAAGGACTTGAGACATAATTCTCATTTATAGATAGACCTTGCTACTTTATTCTTGCAGAATAGAAAATGTTAGAGTGGATTGCTTCCAGATTAAAACCTTTCACACACTAGAGAGACAAGTGAGAATGACTGACTGTAAATCAGGGGAGCAAATGTCTTTGAAAAAACCTTGCTTTCTGTTGCTCTGTGGTCACCAATTTACACCACTTCTATAGCCACGTATACCTAAGCAGAATAAATGTATTATAATGATGAATCCAAGGTCTGGACTACCCAATCATTTACAACTCTCTCTGTATGTGATAGCATAAGGATAAAAGCAAGGGGGGACTTGAATTCTGTGTGGTGCAAATCTCTATCTTCAACAGTAACAATATTGAGAAAAGACCTGGAAATGACAAATGTCAAAGAGGGACCATCACTGAAATCAATCAGTGGACTGTAATGCCAGAATCTGTAGGAGAAAAAAAACACCCTAGAAAAAAGCAAAAATGCTAACTGGAAGATGTTGACTGGAAGAACAAGGAATAATAATCGTAGGACCTGCTTTCTTTTCTCACTGAAGAAGTTGTGCTAACATTTTCAAGCTGGATACTCACATGAACATTGCCACATAGCAATCAAAAAACAATGTCCCAATTTTCAGATTTGATGTACTGTTGCAGCTTTTCTTGGCTTCAGAAAGTAGGAATTCTCAGCACCTCAGAAGATCAAGCTGTTTATGTGGGAGGTGATCATAGTAGAAAGTGAAACTGATGTGGCTTAACTTGCACGTGCAGAAACCAGCATAAGTCCACACAGAAGGTACTTTTCAGGAGTCAATGCCTATTATTTTATTCATTAGATTGCCAGTATGATAATTTTTGAAATTAGCCCAGCTTGTTTTCATTCACTGTTCACTGGAATATCATCTGTATGTAATAAAGGATTGGACTCAACTTGCAGATTAAGGCTTTTAAACATAATGTCTATTATGGAAAGCTAGCCAGTAGGGTCAGTGAAATCAATAGTGGTTTTCAGCTGATGCAGGGCAAAGCAGAACTGGTGTCTGTTTTGAGGGGAGCAGAAAAATGTTAAACTACAGTCTGCTCTAAATTCTTGACACTCCATTCACTGTGCTGAGGAAATCTCATTGACTGCCTTGGGAACAGAGACTGCTATCTCATATATAGACGGATATAGATTATGTGCAAATACATGTAGACCTCTTACATTTAGGTATTTTAAACTGGGAGCTGAAATCCACTCACTATCACTACCATCAGGCACAAAAGTTTTATTTCAGTCTTGAATAGTCTCTTTATACAACCAGTGTAGAATAATTGCATTCCTAGATGTTTAAAAAAAAAAAAAAGTCCTATTACAGCTGTCTCCAGCAATGATCATATGCTAACGTGCTCTCAAAACTAGAACATACAGAAAAATTACACAGTAGAAAGCACAGCTTTGGAGCCAAAGAATTTATAGTTTTCCTGTTGTAGTCTTTACCAAGACAAGAGTTTTCTTTATTTTGGCAGGAAGAAAATGCAAAAGTGGGTCAGCTGTGGGGACAGATTTCCAAATCTCTGTTGTGTCTCAGTGGCACAACAAAATTGCCTGTCAAGGTACTCAAGCTAAATCTGAATTAGTTCTGTCTTGGGTAAGCCTTGGATCCTTTTATGGTCAAGGGAAAAAAAAGAGAATAAGTATCTTTATTCCTCTTGATCGCTTCAGCTCTGGAAATGATTAGTGATAATAAAATCTGCCATGTAGAGAGTTCTCACTGAAAAAAATCCAAATGACAACCCTTGACACTGTCTCTGCTTACTAAGATCTTTAATTCCTTTATCTGCTTTGTGAGTTTTTTTGGTCTAAATTACCTGGGCAATTCACAAAGTTTTGTGTCATGACATCAGACATATACATAACACAGAAGAAAGAAAAAGCTCCAGTCAATGCCTGGCCTGTGTGTGCTTTGCTATACTGGATTGTTGTTACAGATAATAGCAATACAGATAATAGCAGGTCATAGGGATTAGATTATCACTCTCTTTATCCTGAATAGAACCCCTTACTTCCAGCTCTACAGCTTGGACCACTGGTTAATTTTGCAAGTGGGCTGGATTCAGTTATCTGCATAATCAGTGGAAGATAAAGATACTCTGGTAGGATTTCCCCTCTTGTCTCCCATGGCCAAGTCTCTAGTTTTTCAGTGAGATCATTTTCCATGTCAAGCAGCAATGTAGGTGAGTTGACTTCTATCTCCAGCTATTTCTTTCTTATCTATTTGAAGGGTACTGTTTATCTTATGACAGTTTGATATCGCTGGCTGAGTTTGATGCACTACATAATCAAGTCAAGCCTGGAAAATAATTTGTTCTAAAGAAAGATACAGTTACTTGATTAAGGTTTTGGAATGGTTTGGATTCTATTCCTTTAAGAGACTCTGATCTCCTCTTGTGGATGATGATTATTGTTTCAGAGAACATATTTTGATAAGAAAACACTGCAGATTAAAACACTTCAGGAAAAAAGTCCTCTGTGTCCAGCAGGTAGATGTTTGCAAATTTCTCTAGTCTGCTTTGATGGCAAACAGATTTGTTCTGTACTTTGGTGACCCAGCCCCATAGTCAGAGTGCTGCATTGTCTTCACACTTCACCAGGATTTGTTTAAATAGCCTGGCAGCCCACCACACCACCTTTCATGCCCACCGCTTTAACTGGTGCATCTGCTGCCTTAGGGTGCTCTAGTGAATGGTGCCAAGGCAAAGACAAACAATCTGCAAACGTGTTCAAGCTTGTCACCACTGTACTTCTCTCTATCTCTGCAGGAACCGAGTCTCTGCTTTCTGTGTCAATAACACTCTCATTCAGATTGACATGTACTTTATACTTCCTTGTTGGATCATGAAGGTCAAGGTATCATGCTATCCTTATGTTTTCCTCAGTGTTTGCTGTGTATCTGTTCTAAGGATCTTTCAGAGACTGTTGCTTCTACTGCTCAGGTCAGTGAAAAAATCACTGCAGTATCTTCTCCTTTCCCAAACAATTTGATTTCTTCACATCTTTCAAATACAATAAACTGAGACACAAAAACTCTGCTCAAGCAGAATTATTTTCTTCCACTTAACCACTTAGAGCATTTTGCTGTCCTTCACTGACACCATTTTTAATTTGGCCACAGTGCTGTAACACAAATGCTGTGCCCTTTAGGAGCTACAAAAGTTTCACTAGTCAGTCTTCATAGCAATTACAGATATCTGAAATTAAATCAAGCAACTACAGATACCAGATCATCGTATCACCTAAACAACTTAGACTAAGCTATTTTAAGTCTTTCCTCTGTCCTAAAACCTGCAATATTTGCTTAGTTTCACAGTTAACTGCTTCTTCAATGCCATTGTCCTTAAGTCCCTGAGACATTTCTTGCAGTATATTTATCTTAACTGTACCTGCTTCCTCAATGCTTTTATATTTCTCGAATTACTATCCTCTGCCCTGTACTACATGCTGCTGCCCTTTATGAAATTCCTGTTATTGAAGGAAAAGAGGCTCAATCTGCCTTTGAAAGCAGTGCCTCAGCCAGGTTTGTTTAAAAATTAATTCCTTCTGCTCTATTACCCATAGCTGTATTTTGTTTGAATGACCACAACAATCTCAGATTTCATACAGTTTATGGTCTCTGCAATGACATATTTGTGTTTCCACAGAGCAAAACATGGAAGAATTAGCCTTGCAATTTAAACAGGGATGCTGCCCAGCCTCCTGCCATAACCAGAGGCCTATACAGCTGCTTGTACATCATGGAGTAGCCAGGGCTCTGCTCTCAAAGTTTTGGTCTGTTGAGGAGGCTCTGTGCTAAAGCCATTTGGAGTTGGTACCAGGGCAGCCCGCAGCAGCACAGCCAGCACAGCCAAGACACATCTGCCGGCTGAAAAGCTCAATCAGCAAATCCCTCACCACTTCTTAGTCCCTGCCCAGTGCCCTAAAAGCAGTCACTGCCAAGTGGCTGCTGCAGGCAAGTTTGCTCCATGTCTGATGGCAGGAATTTTAATGGGCTTCCTGAAGACAAATCCCACATGCAAACCTACATGGCATCATACTCCACCCCATTTGCTGACTCTGCACTCTGCCAGGTCGCCTGCATTTAGCCTCTCCCTTGGGGAAGCAGGGGTGGAACACATCCAAGTGGACTGATACATGTTTATGGCCACTGGACCTTACATTTGCTAGGGAATATGTTCATGTAGTTAAGGCATGCAGGAGCATTTCCATTCTTTTGAACATTGTTCAAGTGTTTTACAGACTAACGAATGGATTACATTTTGTTTAATGTGGGACAATATCTGAGCTGTCTCAATCTGGCTGCTACTTCCAATTCAGGTCCTTTATTCTTCCCTGCAAAAATAGATTTAGTCCAGGCACAGTTTCTATGTTTTACCAGACGCAGCATGCCAGAGTCCTGACCCTTGAATAAAGCTCCTTTTTCACACTTCTACATAAAAATCAACAAATTGCTCAGTAAGGCAAACTTGGCACCTCCTTGTAAAGCCTCTCACAGAGCTTCCAGTCCAAAACAGAGTAACAGGCTGGGGCTTCTGATCTGGATTTCTGACCATTCCATGTATCACTAGATCCACATCACACTCATATCCCATCCACCACACGGTTAAGGTCTCATAAAATCTTACTATTCTCTATGGAAACAGTAGGATTCCTTCCACAATTGCTCCTGCTGAACATCGGGACCTTAGGCCTCTACTGAGCAGGTGGCTCCAGGCTTTTTCTCCCATTCACTTATCTCATTCTTCCCCATACAGGCAATGCTGTCATGAGATACCAGTTTGGTAGGACAGAGTCAGGCAATTGAGGACAGCACTCATGCTCATAAAAATATCCACTTGCTTTAGTAAACTGAAATAATCCCAGGCCCTCCGTGTATGTTCACCTTTACCCAGGCTACTCAACCAGGCATCACCTCTACAGGACCAGTGCATCACCAGTTTAGGGCACTGTTCACCTGAGCTGCCACAAGAACTCCCTGCAGCTCTTTTACCACTATGGAACAACAGGAAAATCCTGATATTTGGTAACTTCTTGTTGTATATATGGAACAATGGATTTGGCCAACATCTGCTTGTAAAAATATGGTGTATTCCCCATTTTCTCTCTCCCTTTCTCAGATAAGAAATGTCACCCTTCTAGTCCTGCAGAAATTGGTGCTGGGATGGAACTGGTGGATCAGCATGTCCAAAGTTGTTCAGACTCATACTCCTCATTCACTTAGGGCAAGTGCACCTGTATGCTGAATCAAGGGAGATTGACAATCCCTCCTTCTTCCCTTTTCCACTAGCAACAAGACGACATTTCCAAAAACACTCAGTACCTTTAGCTCTCTCAGTCTTGGTACTTGAGAACTTCTTTCTGGTGTTCTCTCTGTGGAATAGTCAAAAAACTCTATTATGAAATATGATGGTGAAAAACTATGAACTATTTTCTACTGTGAAATATGATGGCTTCATCCTCCCTTTCTCCTCCAGACACTGCCCCTGGCATAGAAGAGGAAGAGATGAAGGTGTTCAGAACTAGCTGTCTCCAAGGATAGCAAGAGTCTACAGGTATAAACATTTAGTTTGGGGTACAGCTTGTAGGCAAGATGCCTAAACTGAACTGCGTGTGTTTATGTGTGTGTGTGTATATGAGCTGACTATCTGTGCAATCAATAAGGATTTAGAAGCTCCATAAAATAGCTTACCCATAGGTAGCAGCCACTGTCCTTTTGAGATTCTCTAGGATGCACTGTATGGTCTCCACCTGCAGCTCCGTAAGGGCCTTGGTCTCCCATAGATCCAGAATCAGATCTTTCATGCCTGAATTTGCAAAATATTCTAGGAGGTCTCAGATGGCTCTAGATGTCCAAGTTCTTTTGGTTTGTGGTTTGTTTTTTTTTTTTTTTTGGTGGGATTTTGTTTTGTTTGTTTAGGTTTTTTTCTTTCACATTAGGTCAACCCTTCTTTCAAAAGGCTATTTTTTCTATGAAACCTTTGGCTTTGCATAAAGAGGAATCATGAATATATCTGTGCTCTTGCTCAGGTATTTCTTTGCAGGCCTGCCATGCTTTGGGGACCTTTTCAAGGGTATTATGACAGGCAAGGTGTGCATTTGTTGTCTCAACTGAGATATGAAATTTCTGCTTCTGTTATAATTCTGATAAACCTTAAATCGTGTTACCAGCATCAGATCTGGCCCCCTTGGGTTCCGTAGCCACAATTCCTGACAACTGAAAGATGAGGAGATGCTACAGAGAAGTTTTACTCTCATTTAGAAAGTAGGCAGTTACATGCTAGCCCGAGGGACATATATACCAATTACTTGGGTGGGAAGCTGGTAAATAACTTTTTGTTTTCTACAGATAGATTCTGCGCTCAGCTGACTGCGCTCAGCTACATATTGTTGGCACCTGCGGTCAAGAGAAGATAGACACAGACCTCAGATATTTTGGGTGTACTCTAGATCAGTTTTATGTTTGTGGAGAGTTGTGACATATGAGCTACCATGAATAGCACTAGGGCTGTTGTGAACTCCCAGCCAGCTGGCTGCAAGGTGGCTGAGCCAGCTTGTCTTCCCGGCAGCCTGTGGAACATCCTCGTGCCATGCAGGACAGCGCGTTAGCTCAACAGGCAGCACAACCAAGGTGATGGAACAAGAGACCAAGCCACTTCTTTGCAACAAGCAGTGACCTCTGTGACTTCTGCCTCACTCTAATTTTTCTTACATTTAATCTATTGAGCTTTGCTTCTTTTTATTTTTACAAACTTGAGTGCTCAGAGGTAGGAACTCTCCAAAGTTCTGCAAACTCCATGGGCTACTTCTCACAATACAGCACTTCATTCCTATGTGTAATTCCTCACCATAGGATAATGATACTTAAATATAATGTAGATGAGGATCCAGTAACAAAGCATCTCATCTATATGTATAAATCTCAATCTTATTGAAATTAAAACTATTGAAAAAGTTCTCTTTCCTTGTGGGCTTTTTTGGTGTGCTGACCAAATGTTTACTATAAACATTTCTCAGTGTCAATAAGCAACAGAAGTTGTGTGTGTGCTTTTTCTGGCAAGGTGGAAAAAGCACACACACAAACCTCTGCATTCTTCATATTTTAGTCTTACACTTCTTTGAGCAATGACAGCTTCCATGGGTTCAGGAAAAAACACCACCATCTGACCACGTCTAAAGGAATGTGAATATTATTGGAGATTCCATACATGAAAACAGTGTCCTGGTACTTCCAGTTTGTACTCTGATACTGGGAAAAGTGAATGGTCAAAGAGCAAACCTTTCTTCAAAGAGCTACAGATGATCATGAAGATACAGATTACTTTGGCAATGAAGGAGAGGAAAGAGGGAGGAGAGGGAGAGGGAGAGGGAGCTGTTCACTGTCCTTCTATGTTCTCCCAACTGCTTTCTCCTTCCACCCTCTTCTCAGCAGCTCCTTTTCTTACTACTACCTCACAGTATTTTCCCTCATTTGTTCATGCTCTCTGTCCTGTCTCCCAACATCTTCCAGTATCGAAACAGTCCACAGAGCTTCTAAAGGCGACAGGAAGAACATGGGCATCAACTTCCAGCTCTTCCAGTGCCACTTACTGCCATCCGTGGGTGCTGCCGCTCCGGGCTCTGCTGGTGCAGCCCTCTGGCAGACGCCAGGGAGGGCTGGTGAAAGGGCAGCGCTCCCTGGGTGGGCCTATGGAGAGCACTGACTGCCGCTGCTCAGGAGCCAGTCCGTCTGCCCATGGCCGTGTTGTCAACTCGGCTGTGCAGCAGGTGCTTTGTGGTGGCACTGCCTCTCTGGGGATTTGCGGTACTTGGGAACCCCAGTCCCGGCCCAGGACTCCACCGCTCAGAGCACCATCACACCGTGAGACGTACGGTGCTTGCCTCTGCTGGGGCAACCCCCAAATCTCACCAGAACGCTCTCTAGGTCTGATGCCAGCAGGTTGCAGAAAGAAACACCCCCCTCGGGCCGATTGATCCAGTTCGCGACTGCGTTGGTCACTCCTGACCGTTGAGACCATGGCACGGCCGAGACGGGCAAGAGCCACACTCGGGGGAGGGACAGATTTCAGGGGCCAGGGCACTTCGGGTGAGGGGGACAGGGGTGCGCGCTCGGCGGCCAGCCCCGGGGCAGCCCACCCGTGCTGCCCGCGGGCGGTGCCGGGCCGGGCCGGGCCGCACGTGGCTACGTGACGGCGATCGGGGCCGGCGNGCCTCAGCCGGGCTTCGCCGGGTGCTGGCGGTGCGCTCTCCCGCCGCGGGGCTGCACAATGGCAGTCGTTCAGTAGGATGGATCCTGCCGTGGCTTTTGTTCTGCAGATCCACCCATCCTCCTAGCAGTCAAGTACCAGGCTATGGTTTTCTCTCTGGGGATCTTTCTTCCGCGTTTTGCCGGTGTCTCCGATGAGGTTTTGGCCTCGGCTGGGATTTCACTACCTTACTTTTCGTTTGGCTTCACGCTGAAAAAAGGGATTCCTTATATTTGCTCTCCACGCTTTTGGTTATAATCCACTGTTGGTCTAGGGGGAACAACCGTTCAGCCTGGCTGAAAAAAAAGCATCCGTTGAAAAGTCTCAAAGAAATATACCACGTGAGGAAAAAAAACTGGGAGAAGATCGGAATATAATCGCTTTTTCTATGATAAAACTGGTGCCCCTCTTCAGGAGAACTGATCTCAATTTATTATTATGCAACCACAAGGATCTCTTCTTTCTCAGGGTGTATAAGCTGCTGGATTGCTTTTCGCCCAAATCAATGTGGTTTCTTTGGAACATTTTCAGCAAAGGATCGCATATGCTGCAGTGTCTTTGTGGCAAGAGTCTTAAGAAAAACAAGAACCCAACTGGTAAGCAATCCATTGCAATGCGTTGTTTTTCTTTAATGCTACCTTGTCTGTTGCTCGCCGAGGTAGATCTGCAATCTTGCTGAGGGGAGAAGGGGGGATATATCGAGGCCAGCACGGACATGCATGTGCATACGTGTATGAATAAGCAAGGAGCGGTTTGTATTAGCTTCAGCCCCTGTCTCCACCGAAACGGGGTAAAAAAATAAAATCAAAGGCGACCCTCGCCCAGCCGGCATCTCCTGGTTCCTATGTGCTATTTCCAAGGAGGAAACTTTTACATAGTACCTTTCTTGTGGGGAAGGCGGTGGAGCCCCCCC
>VXAX01007965.1:237053-266726 GCA_013399835.1 Leptocoma aspasia
TTGGGAAGAGGAGACTGGCTCTCCTGTGCTGGTGTTAGCCGGCCCTGCCTGCGGTGGGTGAGTGTGCCGGGGCTCGGGTCCTGCACAGCACTTTCTGAATAGCTTGCAGTATGTCACCCCACACGCACACACACCCACCCACCGCCTCGCTCGCCTTTCTAAAGTCAAGCCAGACACCCCCTCCCCCTGCCTGGGGGCTCCCCGTTATCACTCACCCTCGGCACTCAAGGCCAGGAGGATGGAGGGTGGTGAGGAAAGGGGATGGACACTTTCTTGGGGCTTGTGCCCAGACGGCAACTCAGCCAGCTATGCCGAGTGGCAGCAGCAGCACCGCCGGGTTGGCTGTGCCGCTCCTCCGCCTCTCGCTGCCGGGATGACCCCTCTGTGCCACACACCGGTGTCTCTGCGTCCGTCCCTATGTCTGCCTGGCAGCCGGGATCATGCGCTCCGTTTCAGCCCGGCTCCGAGGGGGAAACTTGCAGTACATTACATAAGAAATGCAAATGCAGGTGCTCTGGGCCGCCTGGTCCCTGGGGGTCACGCTGCTGGTGTTGCATCCCTCTTGCCCGGGGCGTCCGTGCGGCCAAGCCCGCGGCTTGGCGAGCAAGGTGGGCGAGCAGGGATGCTCGGCGGGCGGGGGAGCCGGGAGCTGTTCTGGGGAAATACCGGCCCTTCCCGCCGGCCTCTGGTCCCCCACGCCGCCTTGCTCGCTGCCCCCGGCCGGCAGGTTGTCTGCAAGCACTTGCGTGCCTGGGGAGGCGAGAGCCGCCGGAGCCCGGGCTGCGAGGGGAGGGATGCCGCGTGTGCGCGCTGGTGTGTGTGTGCCGGCTGCCCTGCAGTGGCAGCTTTCGAGCAGGAGGCTCCTGACGCTGGCACTGCAGTGTAGTAGATCATAGGCTCTCGTTGCCTGACACCCCAACATCAACAAGCAGCAGCCCTGGCAGCCCGCACCCCTCTCCTTAAAGGCAGCCGGGGTGCCGGCTGCTGCTTTGCTCAGCCCAGGTCCGGTGCAGAGTCGAGGTGGGCACCTCGGTGGATTTACCTTTCCCCGCCCCCGGCTTCCGTTTGCCAGCTCGTCTCGCCCCTTTCCCCCCCGCCGCTGCCGCAGCAGTGAAAAGCAGCCACTTAGCATACCAAAGAGGCTGAAATGCCCCGCCGGAGGCTGCGCTCAGCCTCCCGCAAAGTGCCCTTCGCTTCACTCGTCCATTAGCATTGCAGCCAGCCGGGGCCACTTCCTAGCCGTGTGCCCCCCCGGGCGGGATGGACCAGACCACCCCCTGAGGATGCCCCTCTCCGCCTGCCCGGACCACGCACGCAGGGGCCGTGACCGCGGGGAGAGAGCAGAGCGGCGGCGTGGCCCTGCCTNAGGACGGCCGACCACCCCCTGAGGATGCCCCTCTCCGCCTGCCCGGGCCACGCACGCAGGGGCCGTGACCGCGGGGAGAGAGCAGAGCGGCGGCGTGGCCCTGCCTGCCCTGCCCGCTGCTGTCGCTCCCCAACCCCCGGGCGGGGGGGGCTGGCTCCAGCGCCGTGGTGCTCTGGGCAAGCGGCGATGCTCCTGAGGAAGGGATTGGGAGGGGGGGCGGCAGCGGGAGGAAGAGGGCTGGTGGTTTCTAGGCCTTTCAGTTTGCATACCGGGGAGTGAGGCGTATACCCCTCCACTCACACACACTCTGGTCCACCCCTAAAGATTCGTGTCCTTTCCTTGCGGAGGGCAGGCTGTCAAGACATCGGTCCCTGAAGCCGAGTTGCGTCCCTCGAAGTGCCAGGCAACCGCAGCACAGCTTTCCACCTCCCCGGGGACTTTGCCGCACTTACCTACTCCCTCAGCATGGGACGAGCGGATTTGGGTGGCAGGGGCGGCACTACACCCGCCGCCACCCTGCCTGCGAAGGGCTGGACTGGCCCGAGGAGGGCTGACCCCCTCTTCTGGAGGAGTGGGGGGAGCACGTCTAAGCAAGCGAGGTGGGCAGGGGGAGGGGAGCGGGCCGGGGGCGCGGAGTGGGGCCCTGGCGGATGCTAGCCCTGCGGCCAGGTCCGCGCTCTCGCTGCCCGCCCGCGCAGTCTGCGCTGCCCCGCTCCGCTCCGACTTGATCCCGCCAGAGCAGCCGGGACGCCGAGCCCAGCCGAGCCGCACGCCCCGTCCTGGCACTCGGTTCCGGGAGTGCCGAACTGCGGCTATCTGTTTGAGGAGGCTAATAATCCGCTTGGCCGGATTAGCTGGTAGCTCGGTCACAGGCGCTGTTGCTCTGACGGCAGATCATCTCCACTCAGGCTAGGGTCGCCCGCGGGAGCGCAGGGAGCCGGTGCCGCGGTGCCCGTCCTCGCCTGGTGCCCCCGGGCCGTGGGGCTTCCCTGTGCGGCAGCTCGCAGACCCCCATCCCCGCTGCGGCACGGGGCGCCGCTACCGCCCCCGGCCCCCTTTGCCCGCCAAACTTTTCGGGAGCCGCTGGGCTTTTCAGTCTCAAAAGGCATCAAATGAGCGAGCATCTGCCGCTGATCCAACCGTGCAGAAAATCCAGCAGGTTAGGCAGCTAACGCTAGCTGTAATTGCAGTTTATTTAGCTATTTTCGGCCTGCTGCACTTTTTTTCTGTCCCTTCCGAGAGCTGGTGTATTTCCAAAAACGGGATTGGGTGGCTCCTTTCCAAATTTCCCTGCTTTGCGTTTCCTCCGCACCGCTGGCTGCAGCCCCCCCTCCATTTGCGGACCCCCTCCCGGGTTCCCCTGCCGTCCCCAGGGGCCTCGCCCCGCCGGTACCGGTAACCGGCACCGGTCGGAACTCCAGAGGCGGAGGGCAAGTGCGGCAGGGAGGGATGGGGAGTCCAAAGGGCTGTGTGTAAGTCTCTGGCAGGGTTGCATCAGGAGCCTTTGGTTTTATGGTTGGCTGAAGCCCCTTGGTTTCAAATTTGATATCCTCGATAGAGGAGCTGCGTTTGATTGCTGCAATTATTTACCTCTTTACATTTCTTCGTAAGGAGAAAAACTTTGGGAATCAATAGATGTGGCTGTGTTTTCAGCTACTGAATTTGAGTGTTCCTGAGTTTAATGGTACTACAGTCAATGGAGCCCCTCACATCTGCAGTGTCCTCTCTCTCGTGAAAATGTTTGCCATGTGTCAGGTTCCTTGGGCCTCACTTGCTTTTGCAATTATTTCTAACTCTGCCCTTCCTGCTTGTCATACACACAGAGAGGACTTTAAAAAGTGCAAGACCAAAGGGACTTTTTTTCACAAATAGTTAAAAACTGCTCCAAACGATAAGTCCCAAACCAGTACTTGTTATAATAAGATACTGTCCTCCTGGTTTTCCCACCACCATCCCCAGCCTCCAAACTGGGTATCTTCAGCTAGGGAACGGCAAAGTCGTGGGGAGAATTTGGGGCCTGAGGAGAAGCGGGGAAGGAAATTATCTCTGGTTGCTTTTTGAAGCAAGTCCAGCAAGTGCATAGATTTTTTTTACCAAATGATAACTGTTTGGGTGCCCACGGGAGGTGTGTTGGCTGGAGTACTTAGATGCCCCATGGTGGGAATTGCTATCACATTTCACTCCTGGTGGCAACCCAACAGACAGGATGGATCAGGTTTCCTCTCCATTCACTTCCAAGGAGAAGGATCTCTCCCACACAGTCAGGGATGTTGACAGGAGAGTAGATGGCAATTGGCATTACTGTAAATATATTACTGATGGAGGATTTAGTTCAGGAAATTAGTATCCATCTCACATCAATTTCAAATGCAAAACCTGTTTAAAAAGCAGTATGTCTGAAATCCAGACTGCAGCTAAACTGGAGTCTCTGCATAGTCCCTTGTTAATTTCCTACTCCATAAAATAGCTTGACTGGTATTTCCTCGTTGCAAATAATTTTGAAAAAGTTTCTTAGCATAGCCATGTGAGGATCTGTTTGAAATGGAAGCTTGTGTCCTGCCCATAAAATATATAGTAGGTATGTGTCTTTGTCTGAATTCTGAAAAAATTTAGCCTCTCCACTGCTTTCCTTACCAAACCTCCCACCAAAAGACAGAGACCGTAAGAGTTATAGGATCAGGTCCTTGAAGACCTGATGGTTTCTTTCATGTAGGTCTGAAAGCAGCTGTGACTGCTTAAATACTGCAATTCATGTAATGGGAATTGAGGCATAGTCTGTTTCTCTTGCTTGTAAAACTGCCTATTTACGTGTATTTCACCTATTGAAGTTTTGTCCTCTATGGAATACATTTCCTGAATTTATACAAATTTAATTATTCTTGATCAAATTAAATTGCATACTCTACTTATTAAGGGGTGAAATTTATGCCTGCTCATGCATCTCCCTGCTGTAATAAAATGTTTGCACCTAGTTCAATGTCTGCTAATGACAGGCCATTTATAAATGAATTCAAATATAAAAAGGATGACTTAAGCTTAAGGAAAATACAAAAAATGTATTTACAGATATCATTGCTTTAAATATTTATGTGTATGCATTTTTCATTTGAGCTTGATGTTTATTCTACTTAACCTTCTCGGATTATATTAAGTATATTAATTTTAAGATAAAATTCCTATTGACTTCAAATCTAAAAAAGGAGTGATTTAGACATTCAGAATTTGTCCCTTTGTAAGGATTTTCTGTCCAGTAAATGCCTGTAAAAATATAATCTGGAGATGAGAGAGTTGCTTGAAACCAATTTTTCAAGAGGACTTCATAAATCTAAAGAAATGGGAATTGGGCCCTCACACTGACTCTGAGGGTGAATTTTGTAGCTGGTGGGGTCACTACTGAGGTTTTCATGGAAACAGTCAACATTTGGGATTAAATCCTCTGAGTCTAGGTTGCAGATGGATAACAGAAGTGGTTGTGTGCAAATTAAACCGAATATTTACAGATGTTTGCCAAACGTGCCTCTAAACAGTGAGTCCTGCTGGAGCATGTTTCACTTAGTCAAGGAAGATCTTGTTGCTTGGGGAGCAGTGATTTGGTTTTATACCTAGTTCTGGTTTAGATAGCTTTTGTGATTTTGGACACACTATTACTTACCTATGCCTTCCCTTCCTGCTTGTTAGAAGTTGCAGGCAATGATCATTGCACAAGTGTGCTGTTGGCCTTTTTGTTTGTTTTTTTCATTTCAGTGAATGATAGCTTTTCAAAGATAAGTTACTAGTTTACTGAACAACTCAATGAGTAACAAAACATTGAGCGATCATAAAACTTTACAACCTCTCTTGTGAAAAAAAAAAATCCTGAGATGTGCATGTGGCTTGATGTACAATTAATGTATCCAAGAGCTACTTGCCACTGTACAGAAAGAGTCTATATGTGTATACAGTAGAAGAACAGTTTACCTGGAAATAAACTTTGTAGGACTGTGTCCAAGTTTAGTTCAGAAAGAGCCCCCTTCGTGCACAGAGCGTGCCTCTGTTGTCACAGCAAATTAAGCTGGGAAGAAAATCTTCTCATTAGAGACCATACAATAAAGTGCTTAAAAGAGTATATTCATCTTCAGACTGGCTATTAAAAATACATATATTGTGTTCTTGAAGTGGATCCTTACAGTAGATCCACCCAGGAGTACTGAAAATAATAATTGCAAAGGGAACTGATGGTGTTTGGCACCATGATGGACTGAACACACAGCAAGCAAAATGTAAGCGATGTATTTTTTTTAATATACTCTGCAGCAAAGAAAAATAATGTGTGAATAATTAACAAAGCTGCTATCCAAAACAGGAGCACACTGACTCTGAAGAAGAACTTTTTGAGGCCAAAACCTCAAAAATCATTACGTGAAAGGCATTTAATGGATACATGGAATGTAGGTTTGGTGTATTTGTAGCATATTCTGTTAGAAGCAGTCACATTAAATAGTAGTAAGGAAAGTAAACAGAATGAATGAATGCTGATGAAACTGCATCAAGAAGTCAGAATAATAATATCTGTAGTAATATTCAATGCATAAGCTAGATTAACAGCACCTTCTGCAGTAAAATTCAATGACTAGTTTAGGTACCATACTGCGGTGAACATAATCAACATTTTAATAGTTTTTGAGTTAATATTGAATGGTTGTGTGGGTCAAATAACAATAGGTAGCACACAATTGCTGGCAGAAATTGGTAGTCTAATTTTGATGTCTGTATTTTGTCTTTTCACTCTGACACCTGCTTATTTGACTTTTACCTGGAAACAGCATGAGGAATTGCACTGAACAAGTTTAGCACTTGCATACAGTAGGCACTGTCTTGGAAGTTACTCGGATTAATCTTTTTGTGGCACTAAAATGAACCTGGTCCTATCAGACAGTAGAATCAAACCAAGGTTAAACATTTTAATTCCATTGGAATTTTTTGGCTTTTGCTTGAGGACAATGATACAAATAAACTGTAATCCTGTCTGAAAACATTGTTTTAAGGAGATTCCTGAAAGGCCTGTAGTTTACAGAGCAGAGAGGAATAGATTTTGCCTTTCACTGAAATTCATCGTGTCATCCATGTGTTTTTGTGTATGGCTTTGTCATCTGGAGAGATAAGAACATAATGAGGAAACAGAATGTTCAGGATTTGTGCCTTAGCTGTTGAGCATGTCCTGTCTCCATCTCTGGGTAAGAAAATGGTGTAAGAAAAAACACAAAACATGGACAACTCTTTGGGTTTGATCCTTCCCCTAATCTGTCCTCTCAGTTTTCAGCTGCCACTGGACTGTGAAGTTGGAGTTTGTATTCAGGTCACCGTCTGTAGTAGCTTCTCAAAGAGCTACGCAACTTCAGTTATCAAACAGCGTTTCTATTTTGGGCATCAAAAAACTTTGCATGGCAGCAAGCTCTACATAACCATGTGCTGTGTGGAAAGGATGTGGAGGGGTTTGCACTTTCTGTGGGTGCTCCTTGGTTCTTCTGTTGAAAAGCAGAGGCTAAAGCTGCTATTCCTGCCCCGTGTTTGTGATTACTGATTATGGAGAACTTTTCAGGTGAAAAGAACTTCTTTCATGGTGCCTTTTCCTTCCTTGAACTGTGCTGAAATCCTGGACATTTCTATCATCTTGGTTCCTATGCAGTGTAACTTGCCTTTGCTGGGGGTATAGGATGTCTTTGGCTTAGGAGGACAAAAATGAGGCAGCAGCTGACACATCCCTTTGCATGTGCTGCTTTCGTCCAGCTAAAAGAAGTTAATTTCTATGGATTTTCTAGGCCTATGGGATAAGGAAGTATCTCCTGAAAAGGGCATGTTTTCACAATGTCCTTTCTCCTGAGGGAAGAAGTCGAATATTACTCTCTTGAAGAAGCTTTTAAAGAATTAAGCTGTAGTGTGACTGAAAACTAGAATTTTGTGCCATTGGATTGAACGGTTTGCACAGGAGAGACAGTTTGCGTATAAAAGCAGACTTTTATTTACATATAAATCTCTTGCTTCTTACCAATGCTAGCAAAGGAAATATACAGGAATTTCATTGCCCTTTAATGAAGTTTGAGACGAAAATGCTAATTTAAAGAAGGCAAGTTTGCCAGACTTGTTACTCTTTGAGTAAATTTATTTCTAAGCATGTCCCTCTACAATCAAACAAAATGTCTAGATTAAACAGTTCCCAGTTCATGCTTCTCATTAAAGAAGTGTACTATGGAGCACTATCATTGCTCAGTAATTTCTACACATATCACTCTTTGCTGTATAGATACATTTATTGACATGGAATGAGATGAAGAGGAACTACCAGCACAAAACATAGTGGAAAATACATGAAAAAAGAAACAAAGATGTGGGAAAAGATGTGGAAAAATTATAGCTCAGGGAAATGCTTAAAAAATTAGTTAAATCATTAATACAGTAGTATCTTATAGAGTAAATTATCAGGAATATCTTAATGAGGATTAAATTAATAATAGTTCCTATTAATTTGTAGTACTAATGACACAAAGAGCCTCTTTACAGTTCTGATTTTCTTGGAACTGGAAATTGCAAGTCAAACCCAGACAGCTAATAGCTCCTGAGAAACTGAACCTAAATGTGATGTAGGCAGATTATCCCACTAGGAGATCAACCCAAGATCTCAGACATGAACTACCTTTAGGCTGTCTAAAACCCAGGTGCAATTTTCTGTCTTGGACTCTTTCACGAAAACCCATATTTTAAAGTAGCACTAACAGGTGGATTAAAATTTGTAAAGCTTTGCACTCCTGAGAGAGTTCTTCCTAGGCACTTGCTGTTTTAAATCCTTTTTCCTTTTTCTGTGTTTGTCCCCATGTGAAGGAGACTTTCTGCCTCAAAAAATCTGGTTACACAGAGTTTCATAACCAACATTTGCTAGTATCCCAGCTTTACTCAGACATTTATTATCTCTATGAACATGACCTTGATCCATCCCAAACTCTGTCATCTCCATTATAGCCTATCACATCTCTTTGAGTTTTTTCACCTTGTCCTTGTGCAAGCATCTCACCTTTTTACTTTGGACAAGGTCTTTGAGGAAAATTAGCCCTTAATTGTATTTCTTTCAGATATTTTCAAGTCCTCTCCACCACTTTGAATAATTAGCTAGTGACCATGAGCAGAACAACTGCACAGGCTTATTTTATTAATGATATAATAGGTATTTCAGATGGATGAAGGGTATGCTGATGGACTAGCCTTTTTTTATTTGGCATGAGCTGTACACATTGTTTTTTTCCCACTTGCTGCTAATTTACAGTAGGAGAACAATAGAAGAAATAAAGAAATGTAGAGGCCATAAAGCAACTGTGATTGATTAGGAAAATACAGTAAAATCAGCAAGAGGATTTAGAAGACCTAAGAACAAATGTCATCCTTTTCATTTGTTTTGAGGATCATTTGAGGATACTTCCTTGAGGATAAAATGGTTTGTGTGAGATTCTGCTGTTAAAGCAGGACTCCTCAGCATCCAGGGAAATTTTCTGGATATTATTGCTGAGCATTTTTTATTTGTGTTGGTAGGGAGTTGGTTCCAGATCCTGGCTTTGTCTGTTCACTTAGGTGTTACATGTCTCCTTGAAGCTTGTGGCCATGGCACAAGCAGAAGAGATCCCAGAGAACTGCAAAACCTGTGTGGATGCAAGGCATAACCCATATGTCCATACCCTCAGCAGGGTACAGACAGAGTAAACCTGTCGTTTGGATCTTGCTCAATTTTAATTCACCTTGTTCACCTTTGAGCTGACTTTTGATAGCCTAGTTTAGAGACATTATTGTATGAGAGGATTTTACCTGCCACTTCAGTGCAACATGCTCCAGGGTTTCTGCTGACCAGGGACATTAGTAGCAGAGCCAGTGTGTTACTAAACCCTGTGCTCTGAACTGTTGAGCTCTGGCTATATGCACAAAGTTTTGAAACATGGCATAGATGAGTTCTCTTACCTTTGAAACTTGTAGCATGGTATCTTCCATGGAACAGGGTATCTGAAAGCAGTATGGAATTATTTTACAGCAAATAAGTCATTATGTAATGTGTGTATGGAAGAACCATGTTTTTGAAGGTAGTCTTACTTTGTTTTCAAACTGGATTTTAAACCCAGATAATATTTGTGGAAGAGTGAAAATATAGGAGGAAAAAAACTGTTGTAGTTTCCTATGTAATACATATCTGGGTAAAATAAATAAGTTTAGTCATGGTAGGAGAAATTTGAACCAAAGAAGTGGGAATAGAGGAATTGTGATTTTCTGTTCTAGTGTCTTTCCTCATTTTGATTCGTCTTTGCAGTTTATATGAAATGATGTATCTGAAGCGTTACTGACGTGGAGATGAATCCAGTGATTTGTGTGCCACAGTAAGATATTCTCTCCTGACTGAAAGTTTTCTGTAAAAGCATGGCTTTGAAGACATTGGCTTTCTCAGCACTTCAACATCATGGATGTTGACTTTGACTTTTTCCATACACCATTGATGAAAACACTCTCTAAGGTGTTCCTCAAGATAGTTACATAAACATGGTGTTCTCATTAAAAAAAATTCAAGCAAAATGAGAAAAAAAATAATTGAACATAAGTATGTGAAGGTGAATATCATGGTAGTTTTAACTGTAGGGTTACTAACTTTTTCTTAGATGCTGGATGAGAATGATTTTATTCCAGTTGTGCCAGCTGCCATTGAATGAAAGTGGAGGTTGAAGTTTGGGACCTTATAACTAAAGCAGAAATAAGCTGTTCATTGTGCAGTCTGGGTTAAAATCTTTTTTAAAAAAGTATCAGGAATAACAGCAAAACAAGGGTTTGTCATGTTTTCTGGAGCTCCTTTTCCTTGGATTTCAGTAGCTGTCTGGAGTAACTATGGTCTTGGTTGGCTGCCAAAAAGAGCACCTGCTAATAGATTTGAGACAGAAGATGAGGAGACTACTAAGCACTTGTAGTCATATATGTAGGTTAAGAATTTGGGGGTGGAACTTGCTGAAGTTAGAACAAAAGTAAGTCAGAATGTGATGTTAGTACATTAGAGTTTTTATCAGCTATGTGGATGATACATGAATAGTGTGGGATGCTCTCTCTCCCACTTATTCTCAGAGGGAGATGAAAAACCAGAATGACAAAAGAAATTATAAAGTAAATAATAAAGGGATTAAAGGAGTCTGTAGTCATATAGACAGGTTAGTGATAGAGAGTCCTACAGGCAAGCAGAATTTAGAAATTCTTGACGCTATTTATCAATTGAAGAGGAAATAGATCTGAAATTTAAGGACATTTTCATGGAAAACATCTATTTCTAGAAGTGTTTCTTTCCAAGGACATATAAGAGAGTTTTATATTTGAGCGTCTAGCTTCTCTCAATTTATTCCATTTATAGCTATCTTGCTAAAGGTGAGATATCCTTGTAAACATTGCTTTGCTATTATAAATGGAGGTGCTCCCATGCTCCCCTGAGTCTACCAGCTGTCACTGCACAGCTCTGGAAAAGTGGCCTCCAGGATGACCTTAGGCTGAGTGTCCAGGGCCTCCTGCCTTCCTGCTGTCACGTGGATGCCCTGAGAGCCTCCTGTCTGGCAGCCCTCGATGCTTTGGACCTGCATGGGCGTGTGGAGTCCTGTGTGTGCTGCAGCTGCCTGGGCTAACACCTGCTGGCTCACCTGCAGGAGAGATGATGGCACAGGAGTCAGCTCCTGAGGGTGGCCCTCAAGCTAAATTGAAACAGCCTGTGTAGTTGCCACAGCAACTGCTGGGGGGAGGAAATGTATTATCCCCCTCCAAACTGTTTTACAGCACAACTTTTAAAATGCAGAATATCTACTTCCATGGATCTTAAACTGTGTAAATCTTTGTGCAAGACACATGTCCTGGGCAATACAAACTATAGAAGAAGGTACTATAGGTTCAGTATTAATTTGAATTTCTCTTCCAATAGCTTATTAAATTCACAGTCAAACAGGTCAAGAATACTGGGTGCCATTCAGTCCTTGTAGATGACCACAAATCTGCATCAAGAAGCCTACACTGGCTATCTTCAAGTTACTTCAGAGGGAAAGCCAGTCTCTTCTTCTCATCAACAGATGGCAAGTCAGAATTGTGAGTAAGAACTGTCCACCTTCAGTTTGGCATTGATATCATTCTCCCACCTTGAACTCCTCCTAGTTGTTCAGGAACATAAGACTGAATTTATGTTGCTTAATTAAAAAGGGCCAGCGATTGATCCAAGTCCAAATGGCTCTGGCTGGCTCATGTCCACACCACTTCCAGTTACCACCCTCCCTGGCAGATTATCTTGGAGAGAGCTCGCTGAGGTGGTGCCTGGGTCTTAAGGAAGAGACTGGATGACTAGGGCTCTGGCACTTCTTTCATTTAACAACCTGAACACAGCCAAAGAGGATCAGAAAAAGCCTTTCATTCCTAGTAAGGAAAGTTAAGGCAAGCTCTGCTTGTAGGGTGGTTTACTTGTGCCCCCAGCTTCAGAGAGGAACTGTACCTGGACTAATAACAGCATAACACCAACCTGGAGCAGCTGAGGGGTTATTAGAGCTTCAATAAAGTGGATGAATCCCAGCTTCATTGTTTGAGGAAGGAGCACTTAGAAGGGGGCTTCCTATGGGCCCTTGGTTAACCTTGTGCAAAGCTGGTGGAGGAAGGAGAGCAGAGTGTACCTGCTTCCGAGCAAGTCTGGCAGCTGAGCAGCAGAGACCTGAGTCTGCAGGGGATGAATCATAGTGAGTTTCTGAGGAGGATGAACCAGACAGGAAGGAAAGCTCAATCTTGCTGGAGAAAGGAACATATCTCCTCTTTTCTCACTTTCACAAGAAGAAGATGGAGTTCTAGGGTAAGGAAGAGCTGGAGGACAGGAGATTTCCTCTGTTTCTGAATAAAATAATTTTCTCCTGCATCACTCTCTTGTACTTACTTTCCTTCTCACTGACCTTATTTGGGATCATCCCTTCATTTGTGTGAGCATGTGCAACAAAATTTGTCAGCACTTTCAGTTATCTCAGTAACCTGTTGTTTTACTGCACACCCACTTTCTATTTTCTGAGCTACGTGGGCATCACTGAATTGTTGCTGCACATACTTCTTGATCTTCCTTTAATTAAAGGATATGTATTTCTCCCTACATGGCCACCAGTTGCTTTCTTCCCTTATATAGTTGTGAGGAGATGAGTAAAGAAATAGTTTATTTTCTGATTGTTGATGCTTTAAATATGTTGGCAGACTAAATCTGGTCACAGTCTGTGAATTTAAATGGTCTGGCTTATAGTCTGACTGTATGGTCCAGAATATTTATGTGTTTTTCTTAAAGTAATGAAAACTAGACAGCATAAAACAGTTTGCATTTGGTTTTTGGTTGGGTGGGGTTTTCTAAATAGTTTTAGAGAAAATCAGTTTGTGGCACTTGGAATCCTTTGATTCTTCTCTGTGAGGATTCACAGGGTATATTTACTCTTGCATTTAATGCTAAATGTGAAAAGATTTAATGTAAACAGTAAATTCTTCTTTTTTTCCTCAATCTCTTGAAGATCCCTTATGGTGATTGTTCCTTTACAAGTTGAATATCTGAAAAAACCCAAGTAACTGCTTAATCTGGGGGTAAGGAGGGTGTTGCATTTAACAGAGATTTTTATGTTTCCATTGCTTACAATAAAAGCAGTTATGAAAAGCTCTTATGATGGGACACAGTTATGTTTTGCATTAAAATAAGGCACAGTGGGGCACTGTATTCAGCCTGTTAGCTTGTTGGAAAAAGCTGGGATTTCTGAAACTATTCTAAACACCCTGAATTTAGAAGTCAAGTCAAATCTTCTAAGCCAATAAAGTCTTCTTAGCAATAGAGGAATAAAAGACTTTCAGTATAAATACTTCTCAGTGTATTAGGTATCTTGGAAACTGTTTCTTCTTTTAGTAGAACATTAATGTGCATGTCTAGGACTTTTCATATGGCCTAAGACATGGCAATTAAGACAACTTGGGCCAAACTAAGTGCATTGAGGTTCTTTTCAAAAATGAAAGTACCTTATTTTCAGTCCTACTTCTAGGCTGGAGAAATTAAGTTTTTTGGTGTCTCTGCATTTATAGTGCTTTTCTTTTTTGTCATGCTATTTGAAAGCAGCATCTTTAATCCTTCTTCTAGGAAGTTTCTTGTGATTTGCTTTACATGGCAGTGCTCCACTGTCACATTCAGGTCATCAAAGACCTCCAAAGATGTGTTTTACAGGAGGATAAAGGAAGCATTCTCTCCAGAATGGGAGACCAGAACATGGGACTATTCTTGTGATGGTAAATGATCTTTGCACTCACAAAAAAAAAAAAAAAAAAAAAAAAGAAAAAAAAAAAAAGAAAAAAAAAAAAAGGGAGAGGTTTTTTGGCCTTGGCACACTGCTTTGGGTTTTTAAAAATCTAACTAGATTTAAATACTGAAATCCTTTCTTGCTAATCCACCACTCCATGGCTTTTCTAAGGAAAGGTCCCTGTTTCTATGGAAGACAAAAATTTTCTTGTACACATTAAATAGTTCTGTCCTTAATCTACTATTACTTGAATAATTCTTACAACATCTGCTTCAGTCTGCTTCATCTTCGTGTCATTTTATCTTACAGTGACTAATTTGCAGAACAAGCATACCTTCCCCTGTTTGCACTTAAGGGCATTAACTAATCTAGTTAACAAACTAATCTAGGTCTAGAGAAAACAAATAGAACAAGCAGCAAATGAACAGTGAGACTGAACAACTATTTCCTTCCATGTGGACATGGTTCTTTTGGGTTTTCCTCTAGAGAGAACGGATCTTTTTCTCAGAATCCCAAAGTTCTTGGTTTTGTCATTGCTCAGTTAGGTACAGGCAACAGTGAAAACCAGAACAAACTGGAGGTTACACAAATAGATTTCAGAAGTCTCAATGTGTCTTCAATGAAGGACCTCGAAGCAAATTTATTAAATGAAAGGCTGACTTGGCAGAAGTTCTAATCCTTTTGAAAAATACTTCTAAAAAAAGGAATATCAGAGAATGAAAGTTCAAACTGCCTACATTGCAGTATACAAATTAGTAAGCGAGTCACCTGGTGGTCTCCTTGTCCCTGGTACATGGCACTAATGTTTTCTCCCTCAGGGGTATATACAGTACCCTAAGTCCCTGACAGAGTCCTACGATTTTTTAAAGGTGGTTTTTTTTTTTTTTGGTTTTGTTTTGTTTTTAATCCAGTACAGAAAGATATGGCTAGTATAGAAATCTGTGACATTGGTAGGTCTTAGCAGTACTTTTTTTCTACAAATACTCGTTCTTTTGAGGTTAGATATAGTGGTGAGTATACAGAGCTTCTGAAAGAGCACTGGTAGAAAAGCCAGTATGTAAAATGCTGCTCAGTAGACTGCAATACTCAATAATTATGAAGTAAAGGTCCATCACTGAAGCAAAATATAGCAAGTCCTGCTTTACGTTCATAGCTATTTACCTAGGAGAGCAGTTAAGCCAAAGAACTCCATTATCTTAACGTGGTACCCTCTGCAAGTCTGTGCTAAGCCTTTTGAACTGAGAATACAGTCAAACAGGCAGCTGGGGTAGTGAAACTGTTTTCTGGAGTGTTTATAGGAACCAATTATATGCCATTTGTTTAAATTAGTGGTGAGCAGTTCTACATTAACAATTGTCTTAGTGCTAGTAAGTAGGAGTGTCTGGAAAGAGGCACTTAGCATACTCAGCTCGTATCTGCACTTTCAACACACCCAGTGCTTTCATAGCAAGAGGATGGAGCTGAATCTTTTCTGCTCAGATATTTTTACAAGCTCTTATTTTTTTTCTGTTTTGTTCTGGGCAAATTGTTACCACTCTTTATAGAAGATAATTAATTAGCTGTTGCTCCTATATTTCCTGTAATAACTGTATTAAAAGGCAGTATTTCTGTCAGAATATCCCATGACTAAGGATTGGGCAGGTTGTTCTTGCCCCTAGATGCAGTTGCCTAATTAGAGATTATCCTGTTACACAGCACTTTAAGCTGTATTTCCTTTTCTTAGCCCACAGAGAACATAGAATCACACAACAGTTGGGGTTGGAAGGGACCTCTGGAGATCGTCTAACTCGCCTGCTAAAACAGGGTGTTTTAGAGTGGATTGCACAGGATCATGTCCAGTTAGGTTTTGAATACCTCCAGAGATGGAGACATGAGCATGAGAAAATTATTTTTGCCAGCACTGTGACCTCTACTGCAGTCCATCTACTTACTCTCCTCCTTCTGCTTTCATCTCTCTCCCCATCTTCCTTTCAAACAAAATTATTAGAGAAAGAGTGAAAATCCTACTTTACAGTACTGAGTGGGGAAATTTTTCCACCTGGGGATGGGATTTGTAGCAAAGTTTCCTTACCAGTCTATCTGCTTCTGTGGGTGCAGTACAAAGCTCCTGTCAGTTCACATCCTTTGCTGTAGGGCAGAGCCTCAGCAGCACTGTGTGTTTCCCTGTATTTTAAACTGTAATGGATTTAAAGAAGCCTGAGAGATAGGACACTTCTGCTGTGCTCCATGAGGGAGCTCATGGTCTTGCTCCTGTTTTCCTTTAGTGCCAAGAGGAAGTAACCAGTGACAGCTTTCAACACCTTAGTGGCAGTGACCATCTTTTGAGCACGGTGTGTGGCCCCATCACCTGATGAGATTCAGCATGGAGATGTTTCCTAACAGGAGAAGCCTTTTCCTTAGGAGTGAAGAGGTTTTGAACTTTGAGTTTATGGCATTCTGGGCCAAATGCTGCTCTTCTGAGAACAAGATCCACTCAGAAAAGATTAGGGTGTATTTGAATAACAGACAGGGAGGGAAAAGGCTTCTGAAGTTTCTCTAGAGAGAGCACAAGATCTGCTCACTGTACCATCCAGCCTGTGTGCAGAGGCATTTGTGTGAGTGGAGTAGAGGGAGGAAAGAGCAAAGCCAGTAAATCCGCTGGTAGGCAGACGTTGAGCAAAGGAGCTTCACATTTTGTGGCTGAGAATCAGAATTTTTGGGTCTTATTACTGAAAGTTCTCTTTTTCAAAAGGTGATAAAAAGAATTAATTTTTGTTTTATTATAAAGAGCCCTTCTTCTCTTCCATATACTATACTGACAGTATTCACTGTATATTCCCCTGCCTTCCTGCTCTTCCCTGCTCATGGGTACCATGAGATTGTTAATACTTACTAAAGGACGTTTATTTTGGTTCTTTTTCATCATGCAGCAGCCATTTCAGTTGTGTCCACTCAACTTTCCCCCATTTTTGGCAATACTGTAACGAAGGTTTAAGAAGATAATGTCTAAACAGAAGCCAATTAGTCATATTTATGATGGATGTACAAAGAGCTCTTAGAGAACAATTTTGGTATTAGTTCCCTGATATTTCATTGCTTGGCATGTACAAAAAAGCAAGAAGGATTTTCCAGTGGATGCTGGTTAGAGTTTTGGCGTTTTGCAGGCAATTTTTAGTTCAAAAATTCTAGTGATAATCTGAGAAATAAATAGGTTAATACATTATACAAATTCTCATTCTGCTGTTAACAGATCTCAAAATGTTCCTAAAGGTATGATGTAATGCTAATGGTAGGATAAGGCTCATGGCCTAGCTGTTGTGTCTTGGAATACCAACTGTGTTACAAAAATATTCATTTCTTTGGGAGCTTTCAGCTTCAGACCAAAGGTCTTTTAAGTACATTCCCCTTGACTTGGATGAGTCTTGGGGAGAAAATTCCCCTATAATTATTTAATGAATGGGATCTATTCAGTTAGCAAGAGTATTAAATGGAAGGTGCCACTTGCCTATTTGTTTTTATGATTAGTATTACCATTCAGTTTCTTAGCCAGCCTTTCCCAACTGTATAGTTTTACCAATGCATTTCAGTATGTTGAGAGGTTTAATGATGAGCTGTCATTCAAAAATCATATGAAGTCAATAATTGCAGGCTCAAGGCCTGTCTGTGTCTCAGACTTTAGCCAATGAAGATGCTAACTACAAATTCACTGTTTTTGAGATGAATTGTTCCTGCAAATAATCCAGTTATTTGATTTATCCTTGAGAAACTAAGGAATTATTATATCTGAATGAATTCTATTCTATTCTATTCTATTCTATTCTATTCTATTCTATTCTATTCTATTCTATTCTATTCTATTCTATTCTATTCTATTGCATTTATTACTATTTTAAGCTATGATTTTTTTACTTACATAAACGGGAAAATTCTTCAGTAGGAAATAAGGAAAGTATTTCATCTTAGCAAGGTCTTTTAAAAGCTAGAAATTACTCACTATTTACTCTAGCTAACCTTGATCCTAAGTAAATTTCTATGTTATTTTTCATCAGTCTTTGAAAACATTCCAGAGGTAACAGGAAGGTAGTGCTTCATTTGTCTTACCAGTGGCTTGTTCTCTCTTATAAACAAAATAAGTCACAGTACCTAGTACACAGTACAACTCCAACCACTGCAGGAGTGGAGGGACTAGAGTTGTGGTCATATACCTCTTCACTTTTAGAACCAAAACTGGAAACCTGCCTTGCTTGGAATACTTTTTTAGGGACAAAAATTATTTAGAAAAATATCACCATACAATTAAAATAGAGTTTTAGATGGTCACTGTTCTTCATCCCAGCACCCCACAGTACTTACTGCTTTCTGTCCAAATTCAGGTGCTCCCATATGCAGTGGCAAAGGGTAAGATTTTATTGAGTCTTCTGCTTTGGCAGAGTGTTGCCATGGCCATTGAAAAAAGGCACAAAAATTACATGCTGACTGTGCCAGATACATCCGAAGAAAATCCCTGTACAATAATGTGCACTCATTCAAGTTTTGCTATTCATATGGTCAGGGTGAGATTATACTTTATTTCTGCACTTGGCATGCCAAGGACAAAGTAGTGCTTAGCTCATTCTCTACCTCATCTTCCTGCAGAGTGGCTGGCACAAACTTATTTCTTCTATTCTGGGCATAGAGAGATGTCCAGGAGGTTGATTCTTGACAAGGTGGGAAAAGCCATGTCTCTGCTGTATCTGCAGCAGCCAGAAGGCTACAGGCAGAGCCATGGGCTGCAGGATGTAGAATAATACTGCGTTTCTTCCAGTTACAACAAATCCATCTCTGGTGTCACATGGAGTGCTGCAATTCTGCTGATTAAAAAGGCACCTAATTCACAGATTCCTAATGGCATGTGCTATACAACTGCAAAGCCAATATTCTGCTTTAATATGGATAGCAATTAAGGTTGACAACTCAGCCGAATTTTTTGTAATATTTTTTGAAGTGTTATTAGACACTTTCTGCTCCTCATGCATTTGTCCCTGTGCTGTAATGGCGAGTTCTACTTAAATGGCAATGAAAGTTTCCTGTTTTCCTCATTTCCTCTGCTCAGTTGACAATGTATGCTACTGTCAAATGTTGCAGAAGTTAAAATAACAAGTTACAGGATGTTGTTTAAAATATTTGACAAATAGTGACTTCTAATGGCCCTTACTTGTGGGTTTAAACAGGTAAATGAATGGTAAGGGATTTTAGCATCTTTCAGAATTTGGGCTGTAATTCACATGGAGTTGCTAACATACAATATTTATGCAAGTGAAAGCAATATTACCTGTTCTACTGCACTCTGAGCATCTGTTCAAAGATGGATTGATACCCAAATGACTTGAACACAGCACGTGCAATGTGGGCAGAAAGACCGGTGTGTATTTTCAATTGTTTATGTTGAGCGAGGGCAACTTCAGAAATCTACAAAGTGGGGGAACAAAGAATCACCTCCTGCCTGTTGCAGAGTTGGGATCACTCCTTTTTCTAGTATTTCTGGTATTTTTTTTTTTCAGATCAGTTCCTTGACTATGGGTATGGCACAAAGCTAATGCATGGGCATATGATGTAAATAAACATCTTCACTGCAGACATGCGTTCCTTGTCTTGTCTTGTTCTCACTTATGGCAGTGGGAGAACAAAGAAAAGAAGTCATGCCCCAGTTCCTTTGGCTGCAACCTTCCCACTATGAGCACGTGAAAGAAAATTGCCCAGGAGTCATAAGCATGTCTCTATCTGATGTGGGCACAATGTTGACAATTCTCCTATGTTTAAGCTGCTGTATCTGCAGCAAGATATAAACAGCCTCAGGAGAAAAAATTAGCCACACCCTCACCATAGAGAGTGCCTCAGCTGATGAAAACTGAAAGGGTTTCTTTCACATCAGTGATGCTGTGGAGATTTCCTTCTGTCACAACAGCACTTACTTCCTAGAAGGACTGCCACATAATATAATATCTGAAACAAGTGCATCGCCTTTTTTATCTGTATGAATAGAAGTAATCAAAAGAGCTCAGGAATATTTTGCAACTGTAGTGATTTTAAGGAGAAAGGGGTAGAAGTTTTTGGCAGATTTCATTGATAATTCCAAGCATTTTGATATTTTTGAGAGGGGAAAAAGCGTGAAGGTAATTAGTGCTATGGAAACTATAAGATGTGTAATAGTTTTACTTTTTTTCCTCCTTTAAAATTAGGTCCATATAAATGCATTCATTAAGTGGTGTGCTGAAAACTCTGAGAGAGCGGGGCATGCACCAGGAGCTTTGTATTCCTTTGGTTGCTATGTGGTATATAGAAATTCCAGTTTCCAACATGCAGGTTTTTTCAGTTGCACTATAGAAAATAGAGCCAATAAAAATTAATTGCTTTAATTTGTTGTATCCATCCCTGATCATAAATTATTATGCAGGTGCTATTTATTACATCCAAAATTTCTGTGGGCTAAAGCAGTTTTACTAACATCTATGTATTTAGAAATAAGAAAAGAAGGACTAGAAAAGCATAATGATTGAACATTTTTGTATGTTTTCAAAACATTTTTGAACATTTTGTTCTTTGTCTAAGAGCACAAACTTACTTTTCAATGGCTTAACTTTAAAACCATTCTTTGCTCTCTAGCTTTAATACTTTGGCATTCAAATATCTGAAAAAAAGTAAATAGCTCCCAGGGATCTGAGGCAAGTTAAACCTGGTGCATGTAAGCACAGTGCTTGTTTTCACCTTGTTTTTGTTGCTGCTTGATGATATTTGTCAATACATCATTGTATTGACAAACAAATAAATAAAGTAAAACAAACAAATAAATTAAAATTCATTAAAAGGAGCTGCAAAATCAAGCATTGAAATGTTAGGTCTAATTGATTTTGGAAAGCTGTAATGCTTCAACTACCTCAGCAGGATTAAATCCTGTAGTTTCGA
The DNA here is from genome assembly GCA_013399835.1 of Leptocoma aspasia. Classification (NCBI taxonomy): domain Eukaryota; kingdom Metazoa; phylum Chordata; class Aves; order Passeriformes; family Nectariniidae; genus Leptocoma; species Leptocoma aspasia. Next base: position 257,658 of record VXAX01007965.1, read on the forward strand.
AGGGCGTTGTATCAGGGAGGAGTAAGAAGCTTGGGCATAAAGCAACCTCAGGTGTGTAGAGTAGTTAAGTTTCTTCTTAACTGATCTCCATTGTATGTATTAATTTTCTTCGAGTAGGGCTTTAATTACTTGACTGCCTGTTGGATGTTTTCTTTGTCTTCACTGCCTGAGCACGGAGCTTTGCCTGAGCACTGGAGCCACACAGTAGGGAGTACCTCACAGGCAGCTTGGGAAAGGGGTTAGGAGCAACCAGAGAGAAAATCCTCCTTACTCACAAGTCAAAATCCTGGGCTGAAGCATGCACAGCACAGCCAGAGATTTTAGCTGCTAAATTCTAGTAAGTCTATTAGAAAAACACAGTCTGAGGTTTTCTGTGGTGCTTTTACAGGCATCTGAATGCACTAGACCTTTTCAGAAGATTGACTGAGAGGTTTTTTAAATATGGGCAAGATGTTTCCAGACAGCTCAAGCTGACAATAATAAGTCTCAGGAGGACTTATTAGCTCAGGTGTGATTAGAAATCAAGCTGTCTCTGTGTACTTGTGCTGCACCGTGGCCAAGTGAATAATGTTTCCTATTACGTGGTGTACTGAAGAGTGCAATACATAAACATCCAAGTGGCTACCACCAAAGCTGTCTAGACCCTTCTGAAGCTGGTGCTCATCTGGACCTAAAAAACCCCCGATGAATGCAAGCTGATGCCATCTTTTCACTGGTGTGAATGTAACTTTCCATATGCAGAAAGTAGTTAATGTAGATGCCAGTTCCTTACCAGGAGTTCAGTGTACAAATGCTTTTCAGGCTTGAGGACTGCCCCCTGCTTAACTACAGAGGCTCTGAGGACTTTGACAAGAGAAATGGTTGCAGTTGCAGTTTGAATTTACTGTTTTAAAGTGACAAAAGTATTCAGGGTTCATTGTTCATTTCTTCCCAGATTTTCTTTACTTTTCTGTTGTTTCCTGCTTTATCACTTATATGTCAACATTGCCAGGCACACTGTTTTCTTAGTGGCAAAACTTTATGCTCTGTTTTTATGAACTAAAGCATGAAGTTTCACCACAAAGAAAGTGAACTCTGGTGACCACGTTATTTAAAGCCATAAGAGGATCATAAAAGATGAAAGGTGCTGTTTCACTGCAGAAGCAAATGCATTTTATTTATGACACTGGGAACGGCTTATTAGTTTGTGCTTTTTACCCCCTAATAGGAAGTCTTTATGGAAGGCTTATTTTTATCATGGGATCATAGAATATGCTGAGCTGGAAGGGATCCTTCAGGATCGAGTCCAACTCCTGGCCCTGCACAGCACCATCCCCAAGGGACAAACCATGTGCCTGAGAGCATTGTCCAAACACCTTCTGAGTGCTGATACTGTGACCTCTTCCCTGAGGAGCCTGTTCCAGTGCCCCACCACTCTCTGGGTGAAAAAGCTCTCTCTGATATCCAACCTAAGCTTTCCCTGACTCAGCTTCCTGCCATTTCCTTGAGTCCTGTCACTGGCTACGAGAGTACAGAGATCTGTACCTACCCCTCTGTTTCCCGTCTTGAGAATGTTGTGGACTGCAGTGAAGTCTCCCCTCAGTCTCCTCCAGGCTGAACAGACCAAGAGACCTCAGCTGCTCCTTGTAAGGCGTCTTCTCCAGACCCTTCACCATCCTTGTGGGTGTGCTTTGGACACTCTCTAATAGCTTAGTATCTAATTGCTTAGCATTTGTCAAAGGTACGTAAGAACCTGTGTACCAAAGTACTGGGAAAAAATCAGTGTAACCACAGCAATGTTTCCCTTTGTGCACTTTCTGAAATGAAGTCTGGTTTTTCCTCTCTTGTTCTTTTCAGAAGTGTTACACAAACACACCCGGGACATTACGTGGAAGTCCTGAAATGAAATATATATTTTTTTTAACTACTGCTTTTAAAAAATGGCTTCAGTCCTCAGATATTTCACTTTGAGCAAAATATAGCATTCAAAATTCTGCCTGAATTATTGTAAAGAAAATGTAACCAATTTGTTACAGCTTTTCTCATGGCAGTATTTGGCAGTTTGCACAATGCACATTTATGGAATAAAGAATACATGCCTCTGGAACCACAGGAGAAGGGAAAGGAGAGCTTTTAGTTTTGCCTCACACATGGATGTATATTGTTTTGTGTTGCTTCCCTATTGTTTTTTATTCTTTGTCTTCACTGTCTGAGCATTTAGCTTTGCCTGAGCACCGGAGCTGTGCAGCAGGGACATGTGCTGGAGAGTCTGCTTCTTGAGCTGTGGATGCCAGGAAGGCACTGTGGAAGGTGCAGTGAAGGTGAGATGAAGGCAGGTGGTTTGCTCTTGGAAACCAGGTGGTTTTGTCTTTTGCTGGAAGTTTCTGATTGTTGCGAGGGCTCAGTGATTGGGAAAATGGCTCAAGTGGCTTACTCATGTTTGACTGGGAAGAAAGCTCTGTGCTGGTTTGAGAAGGGGGTAGGTTGGAAAGGCATTGTCATATGCAGTAGCTTGGCAGGTAAAGATACAGACTGGGTCCTTCCTCTCACGTTGAAAGTGTTTGTTCTTCCTTACTTTGACTTCACTGGGGAGAAGGCATGGGTTGGGGTGGTCTCATGTGGCTGCTGGGTGGAAGGGGCCAAGCTGTGAGCTGGGACTGCCACATGAAATGGACTTTTGGCAGCCCCAGTCACAGTCTGAAATTTGTCATTCAAGCTTTCACAGGTAAAGGTGAAACAACAGCATGTCAGAACCTAATTCTTCTGCAGTGTCAGAAAATGTGACCTCAAACTGTCCTACCTCAATCTTCCTGCGATGCCCAGCTTCCAGTGTCAGAAAATATGTCCTAGTCAGTCTGGCAAACATGAAAATCTTGTCTGAGTTCACTCTAGCTCTTACACTCTAGCCTGGATGGCAATTATGTTTTTGGCCTTCTGACACCAGCTGTGTAGGTGAGCCAGAGCAGGTCTCCCATCTGTGCCTGGATCTGTAACATCCTGGCTCCCTTCCTGTATCGTGATCTCAGTAGCTTGAACTCAGGATAAGGGCATGTAGGGGATATATAAAACTGCCCCTGAGAATGACTTCCATAAGCTTTGATTAATCAGTTTGGAGCCTTATCTTCTAGATATTTTCTGGGGAAGTGGGTGGAAGAAGAGGACTAACTGTGGGGAAGTGTTCTATTTCATTCTCTGGCTGCTTAAATAAAGATGAAGCTGGCAAATTCTTTTTTCACTCCTATTACTGTTTTTCTCCTTTTGCTCATAACTCCCAAGCAATGTGAAATAAAATGTTACAGCTTCAAAGGAAAATTGGATTATACTTACTTGGAGGGAGGGAAGGAAGAAGAAAACAGGCTTTATATTTTGACAGAATTCAATCCAGACTTTAAAAAATAAAATGAATAATTTTGCAATATTTTGTAAGACTGTGTTTTCTAAAGACACAGCTAATCAGATATGCATGCAAATTTAACATGGGTTGCCAACTCTCATGAATCTTTTTTTTTTTTTTTTTTTTGCTACAATTATGCGGCGTAAAAATTGGCCTCTTGTGAGAAGTTGCTGACAGCTCAGCAGTTCTGCTTCAGTGCTGGCTGCAGAGGGTGGGATGGCTGCCAGTGCAGGAAAGTGGAAGATGGCTTTGGACTGGCATGCAGGATGCTTCCAGTGGAGGCAGGTGTTGCACAGCCTGCACCAGTTTCTGCTGTCCCAGGAGTGACAACCTGTGTAGCAAACCAAGAAGCCCGCTGCATCTCCTCACCCATCCTTTCCCATTACACAGGGTGAAGTGAGGGAAAGAGAAGCAAAGCAGAAAGTGTAGCAGGTGCCCAGAATCTCTGTATTTCCCCATTTTACCCTCTATTTGCATGTTAATCAGATCCCAGAGGGAAAAAGGTGAGGTGAGGAAAGGGGTAAGAACAGTTTGGAAATAATGTTCATAATAATATTAATTTTGCTTGTGGGTTATTATCTTGGCAATGCTCTGTGTGTGTATAGATATACACACCCCCATATAATTTGATAGAATTTGCAACTTGGAAGAAAATGGGAGGCAATAAAGCATTTTAAAGTATTTCTCCATTACTGTGATATTTAAGTTCTGAAGAGGTAACTATACTTTTATTAATTTGGTCCCTTATTTATTTGAATTTTGTACAAAATACCCAATTACAACTTCTAAATATCAGTCTATTGATATTTAAAACGCTATGCACAAGTTCATTGCGTTTAGAAGAGAGATATGGTGTAGTTCATTTTTCTGTTATATTCTCGCATATGCTCTTGTTTATTTCAAGACAAGAACAAATCTTATCCAGTGTTACTACCTGTAGTAAGTTCTGATGAATGGCTGTGTAAGCCAACAAATTCTGTACAGAGATTGGGTCAATACAGTGATTTGGTTTGAGTCAAACCATGGAAGATTTTCATGGCCTCACTTATCTCATTACAGGGTTCCACTTGGTTCCATGAGACTGGGAAATTCAAACCATGTTAAGACAGCCAGCTGAAATGAAAAATCTTGTTCATTTTTACCAGCCTGCTAATAAATGAGAGTGAGAGCTAGGTGCTAAACAGCCTGGAGTAATGAATGCTAGGGTCACTCCTTTGCTGCAGTGCACAGTGTAAGGCCTGCTGCAGTTGTGCAAAGCACAAATACCAAATCTGATCTGTCTGCCTATTGCACTCTTGTTTTGCACAGTTGTGAGTTGCACGAGTCCCAGGACGAGGGCCGGCAACTGAAACGACGTATGGGCTGGACATGTGCCGCAAGGACCTGAAGCAGATTTACTTTATTGCCATGTGGCAGTGTCATCTTCAACACGGTGACAAGTCCGTTCCCCAAGCCCGTGGGATGGAGGCTGGATGTGTAGTACGGCGTCTGTGGCACCGTGCTCCAGCTCCAGGCTCAGAGCCCACGTTACGCCCAGCCTGGAGCTGCTACGCCTCCTGAGTCTGCCTAATAGGGAACATCCCATTATTTGAAGCTTTTGGGTGTTGCAGGGGAGCGTTGTCACATGTTGTAACTGAAATGGTGAGATTTGTTGCTCGAGCTATAATTCCCAAAGTGTGAATGTTTTCAAGTACTAATTTTAACTTAAAGACCAAAGATTTGAAGACTATTTTTAACTTAAAGACTTGGTTCTCTGCGCTGGGAAACTAAAGATGGATACAGTCAAAGGATGTTACAAATACAGTGTGCCTATTCTAACTCCTCGCTTTCTATTTTGATCATGTAATGAGTATTCAACCTGAGTGATTTGTATTGTATGGGAATGTTGAGTTCTTTTGCAAGTTATAATTGAAATTAAAAAGGGAGAGATGTAAAACCTCAGCTTTGTAGTAGATGAGTGGTTATATTATGGCTTGAAAAAGATAATGGTCCAGAAAGGCATGTCTGGTACTGCAGCCTTTGTACGTATTTTAGGGAGGTTTTTGAGGCCGGACAGCATATCAAAGCTGATGAATACAAAGTGGACCACTTATGTATTTGCTATGAAATAATTAATGTTTGACACTAAGTGTATGTCACGTCAAGACAGTAGCTCGTATTTTTCATTTGCACATACAGAAGAGAAGAATTATTTTAATTTCATGTCAAACACACCATATTTTTTATCTTTAGAACTTTATAGTCCAATTTCAATTGTAGATAGCCACTTGGATCTGTGCTCAAGGACAGAACAGAGCTCAGTGAAGCTGTTTTATCTCCTGCTGTAGGTAGCTTGAATCTTTTCAGAACATGGTTACTCATAGAAGTAGTAAAAAAACCCCTTGTTTTTAATGATTATTAGGGAATAATAATGAAAAGTAAATATGGAATTCAAACTCATGAATGGACATTCTCCAGATCAGATGAGCTATGCTTGTGTAATCAGCAAAAGACCCATTCAGTTTAAGCTCTGTCAAATTAACTTTAATTTTGAATTGTGAGTATTCAACTTCTGATGCATTCTTGCAATGAGCAGCTTATTAAATATCTGTAGGAGAAGATGCAAATGCATAAAACATGCTCAAAAGAATTTTGAACAATGAATGCATTTATGGAAAACATGTTCTGTTCCTAGGCAATTCTTGTTGAGTAATAAGTGCTAAATTTGACTTAATTGCTGGCTATTATTATTCCTTACTGTTTCATGTGGTAAAACCATTGAAAATGACCCAGTTTTGTGAATTGAGGATTAAATGAAAAGACAGTGAAATAGCAAGGATGATTTATTTCATTTTGTTCTGAGAAAAGCTTTCTAATCCACTGTGTAAAAATTAGGTGAATTCAAAATATCTTGATAAACCTTCTCTGAAAAACAGAAACTTTAATATATTTTAATGGTATGAGATTAGATGGAGCAGTGCAGTCAGTATGTGCAACCAGCAGTGAGAGAGTGTCTTTTGCTCTGAGTTTTTACCCAGGACACCTCCTTTGATCCAGTTCTAGCTGGGCATTGATCATCAGGTCTAACTAAGATTAGTCCAGTTGGACAGGCAGGGTAAAAAAATTAGGCTGTATTTAGGTAGTGAGTACATCTCCTACTGCTTTGCTAGTTCTTTTTTCTGTGAACATGGGCAGGTGTGGATGGGCATGTACAAGACACAGAAAAGCTGTAGTTGCATACAATACCTGTGGCTAATTTACCATGTTCTTCCCATAGAAAAATGACATTTATCAGTTATTGTACCTAAGCAAAGCACTGCATTTGTGGGCTAAGGAAAGGTGACTGACCACAATCTTATCTTTCATTGTTGCTCTTTTCAACATTAAATGCATTAAAGATTATTAATGTTTAATGTGACATCTTAATAAACAAATATATTAATAATATAATTACAGCATATAACATTATATACTATACATTATAACATTAGCCATGTCATCTTTTTTCTAAAATAGGAATTTTATATTGCCCAACTAACTTTTATGATTTCTCTAAAGGAGGCATATGGGTTGTTAGAGAAGATTGAAGGAAATGTGACTTGCATTTGAAGTGGAAGGTGAACCCCATCTCTGGTGCTGATGCAATTCATCACCAGAAAAAATTTTCACCAAGAAAAACTTTACTGTAGAATGTCCCATTCTGCCAGAAGAATGAAATTATTTGCCAAATCCTCACAATATTCGAACTATGAGATATCTTGATGCTCAGTAATTGAGATCTTTAAAAGCAGGGATTAGGGCCTTGAACCTGATATTGCATGGAAAATGCATGTCATCCAAAACCAAATCTGATAATGAAGATGGGTATGGAGATGTGCTCCATTAAGCTGTCTCACCTGCTATTCACTCTTCTGTAGAGATTAAGTTGGTGATCTGCAGCTGAGTGGTGATGAAAGTGCGAACATTCTAGGGAAGTGCAGGCCTCACCAGCTGAGAAGTAAATGAATCAGTTTCATTGTAGTAAGGAAAATCAAGTGAAGTCTACTGTCATCATTTCTCCAGACAGACCAATATCCAGTCCTTTGTGCTGCTGGTCTCTGTGTGTGCTTACACACATGCTTACACATACATAAACATATATGTGTATTTATACGTGCATCAGCTTTTCACAGCCAGTCTGGAAGGCAATATGAAGAATTTAATGAGATTCTATGTGCCATCATCTGTGCATATGTAGAGCTTTATGGCAGAAGGTAGTTTTTATGGTGCTCTACAGCTTGATTATGCACTGGTGCCTTTGAACACAATACCTGTACATGGTTTGACATGTCAAGAGGTGCAATTAAAAGGTGAGCTTTCAGTTAGCTGTTCATAAGAATTGAAAAAGGAGAGCAAGCCTTGAATTTACATTTATAAGTGTGTACAACTGCAGATTTTATAGAAATGAATGTAGCTATAATTAAAATGGTCTTTCTATAACATTTTCTGTTCATGCAATTAGAAAAAGAAGGCTAACCTTTGTGTGAGTCTTTCTTGAAGAATGGCTTCCTTAGGGAGAAACTGAAATCCCTATTTTAACTCCCAGGCTTAATTACAGTTGCATGTAGCCTACATGGCAAACCTCTCCTTTTTGTCTGCCTTTGTTTTTGCATTAATTGTTGGAAAAGATACCTTCTTTATATAGCTGGTGAAAAGTCATAGAACAGAGCAGCATCCCTCCATAGCTGAGACAATTCTAGAAAACAAATGAATAGGATTACAATAAGTAGTCATCAAAAAGGCTGAAGCTCTAATTTTGAGTTTTAAAAGCCTGCGTTTTTCTTAAATGCAGGGATCTTGATGGGCAATGTGCCAAGATTTTGGCTTTGATTTAATATAATCTGGAATAAGCAGTCTAAATCAGAGAGGAGTCATGACCAGAGTAACGTGCAGCTGACATAAGCAAAGAGACCTTTCAGGCTGTGGGTTGGAACCCTTAACCACAGATGAAATAATTTCTCTCTTAATGCCTTAACCCTATGGCCCTTACATGACTCGTATAAAATCTTGCAGCATACTAATATTTTAGATGCATTATGAAAACACTATTGTGTATTTCTTTTGCTTTATTTATTAGAAAACATTGTTATGTAGCCAAGTTAAGTTCACAACAAGTCCTGTTTGCTTTTATATTAAGAGAAGCTTTTATGGATTATTTTGTAAATAAGCACCTGATTCTCTTTGTCATTGTCTCTTGCTGATTTAATTCTCTAAGAGACAGTGAAAATAATCGGTTCCTGAGAGAGTGAAGCCAAAAGTCACACCTGCACACAAGAAATCTTCCATGGAAGCTTCTTTAAAAATTGCTCGCTAGAGGACAGGCTCAAATACATGATTATTATTGATTTTGGGGTTTTTTTTAGTATATGAATGTGTAACTTAGGTGTGTTCAAGATTTCCCTTTCTCCTGAAGTTACAGTTAATAGGATACTGTCAGAAGGCAGTTCTGGTGCTGCAGAAGAGCTGCATTTACTATGTCTGAGGGGGAGGTGAGATTCATAAGCTGTGATTCATGCTGTGACTCCTGGGGATGGTGCTGTGCAGGGCCAGGAGCTGGACTCGATGATCCTTGTGGGTGCCTTCCAACTCAGCTTATTCTGTGATCCTGTGATTCTGTGATTACTGACTGGCACAGTGTGGAGGGGGAAGGACAAGGCCAATCCTTTTTTTTTTTTTTT
>VXAX01007965.1:266751-291986 GCA_013399835.1 Leptocoma aspasia
TTTTGAGGGCTCAAAGTGCACGTGATGTGTATGTGGGCAACGAAGTTCAGGCCAGTTGCTGACTGTAGACACCCACTGTGTGCTCAGCTCACAGGCTGCCCCTGGAGTTTAGGCAGGCTCCATCCTTGGAGGCATTCTAAAGATAACTGGACAGTGCCCTGAGAAACCTGGCATGATCTTGGAGCTGACCGTGCTGTGTGGGGGAAGCTGGACCAGAAACCTTCTGAGGTGCCTTCCAGCCCAGCCTGTGCTACGGTCCCGTTTGGTGACCGGCAGCCCATTGCTGTTCAGCTGTCCTGCGGCAGTAGCACCATCTCCTGCCTGTGGGCAGGACCCTGTGTTCACACAGCCACAGGGCTTCTCCAGTGATATCCTGGCACACAACTTCAGCCATGGGGCCACTGGGAGTGTGGAGCACTCCAGTGTGGAGTCCAATGTGAATTTCAGCTTAAATACAGCCTCTTCCTTATAGTGAATGGTTGGTGTTGGCACTATGCTGCTGAGAGATAAACTGGATCTTAGCATGACTTGGAAAAATCTCAGGATTTTCCAAAATGCTGCCAGACTGTCATAGTTGTTTTTCCCAACAGGAAAAAACAGTTGTTTTTCCCAACAGACAGTGCTGGAATATTATTTTTTACTTTTTTTTGTTTGTTTGTTTTTTTAATACTATTTGTAGTAATTGGAAACAGTAGGACACAATTTGTTCTTTATTTCATCTAGAAAACTTCCACACATTGGTTATAACTGCATTATGTTAGTCAAATCTAACTGGTTGCACTTAGAACTTTTTAAAAAGAAATTATCAGGCATAGATATTGTTCCCCGTTGAGTTCATTTAAATTGTATTTTGTTTGAAATAAACATTCAGGAGTGGTTTTACTTGGCTCTCAGATGAATATAAATATGGTTCTGTTGCAAAGTGTTCTTTGCCTCAGGCTCTGTTTTTTATAGTATTACACTTACAATATAAATAATTCAACAGGTAGACATATCAATAGATGCTGACAGTTTTAGCCATCAGGCACAAAGAAAATAAAAAAAAAATCTTTATTAAAATAAGGCACTTCCAAACATGGGATTTTAAAAAAATTTATCTTTAGGGGTCAGGTGGCATTCAGGTGATAAGATTCTCTTCCTTTTATGAATTCCACTGAAATTTCCCTTTTTCACTTTACAGAGAATTCCTAAGTTCACTTAAATTGTGAAAGAAGTATTTTGCCTTAATTTGCTTTAAAACGTCATCTACATATCTATGAATTCTATGAAGTAGCTACATCTCCATCATAGCTTATCTTTTTAAATAACATGATGATGTAGGTAATAGAATGAAACCATTACTTACATGTACTTGAATACCAACAATTTTGTAAATGAAAGCCTTTCTTTTTTAGCACATAATAGCATTCTTTAAATTGTTATAAATACGAATTTCCTTTTTGTTTCTCAGCACAGTTGTTTATCTTGAATGAGTAAGCTATCCAGCCTCATGCAGACAGGTTCAATGCATATCTGTAAGCAGAAATCTTCCAGGCTAATATTTAGATAATATGGATGGAGATAGCAACAGTTTAAGTCACACCATGTACTGATGGTGTGCTCACTGGAAAATCAGATGTATTTGAAAATATAACATAAAATTGTTTAAAAGTATTGGGTTAACTATGTTTGCATCTATGTCCACTTCACTATAGCTGAAGTATAAGGGGAGAGATCCTAAAGGATAAAAAGGGTATTGCAAACTTGGTGACATTTCACATCAAAAGAAGGTGATCTGAAGAAGGTTCATTCTGTGCAGCACTGCATACAGTCTGCTAGAGTTTATAACACATCCTTAAAACTTCTCTGGATTTCACTTCAAGCTTGTGAACCATAAGTAATACACTAGATCTGGGGATTTCCATGTTGAATTGCATCTGCTAATAGCTTTCACTTTATGGTTGGCAAAATATTTACAGAAATTGCCAATGTCTGCAAGAACGCTTTGATACTTTGCCATGGAAATATACTTAATGCAGCATGTTAGATTGTTATGTTTGTTTTCATGAATTATTTGTTCACAGAAGATAGGGAATATCAGCCCAGTTTTGTAAGAAACTGAACTCTTACAGACATTCATAGGAGTAAAAGTCACTCAGTACTTTATAACACTCAGTGTCTTGAAATATCACAGTTTATGTTGTTGGAATAAAATATGACAGGATAAATTGAAGGGGATTTAAACAGTGTATGCCATTACCAGTTCTTGTGTTGGAAAGAGGAGGGGTGAGCAAAGCTTAATGCAATGAAGCCAAAGCTTGGTTTGAAGCACAGCTGTTAGTAGTTCTGATGATAGAACTGTCCAAAGAATGGCAATTGTCACTGGCAAATACTTGCCTGCTTGTCAGAGACTTGCTGCTTGACTAAGTTATTTAGCAGTGCTCATGACCAGGCTGAAAAATGTTAGACTCAGGATCATCGCTGCATATGTTTCCTTTACAGATTCAAGGATTGGAATTTAAAGGACTAGTATGGTGTTGTCATAGAAGTTAATCAGGAAGAGAAAGCCAGGTTTGGGAATACAATACATAGAAGTCCATGGTTTTAATTACACTTAATTGCAGTGTGATGTACTAAGAACTACAACTGGTACATGATATTCTCAAGCAATAGGCAATATTTACAGTATCCTTTTGGGATGCCTATTTACTGGCTCCTTGAAGCTTGTGGGCATTTCCCAATATAAGTATTCTGTAATGTTGTAGTAGCAGAATACTCATTTAACATGTTAACAAATAGAATTTACATTTTATTTTTAAAATTGGAATGCTCCATAAGTCATACCATAATTTTGTAAATGTCTTCATCTGAGTTGTGGGAGCCAAACACAGATCAAACACTAGAATTCTTAAAGTTGCAGAGTGGGGTATTTTGGTGTTTGAAATTTGTGAAGTTTTGTTACTGTGTTGGATTATATGTTTGAATCAAAATAACAAAAAGTTAATTCAAACGACAACCAGCCCACCAAAAGCTGCTTTCTGATAACTCTGAGACCTAACCTGCATGCACAGGCAAAAAGAAATGCAGAGATTTGGGGAACACAGCATTTTCTGTGTCTAAGAGTATAGCAAATCCAGCTGTTCAGAAAATCCTTGTAAAAAAGCAGTCAAAAAGGTGAATTACCACCAATCCACTACTGTTAAGGTGGATTGTCATATTGTTTGTGCCAAATTTTCAAATTTAAACATCAGAAATCATGCTGGATATAACACAAAGGAGGGTAGCTGGCACAACAGAGACAAAGTATTTTACTTCTCTAGATTTTCTGGAGGATTGAGATAAACAAAGCATCTCTCTTGCATCCCCCACTACAACATGAGAAGGACACCTTTCTACCTCAGAGTGGTATTCAAAGGATAAATATGTGCTGGATGATGTGCTCAGAAGTGATGCAACATTTTGCTGTATTTATGCCATGACTTTTGCAAAGGTTTTGCTTTTGACTCGGGTAGGATAGTGCTATTCTAACACAGACAAATGCTAAAAATTTATTAAAGTACATGGGTTTGGATACAGTTTTTTTGAGGACTTCAGCTTTTTGCCTTCACACCAGAGTGTGCATATTAAAAAAAAAAAAAATTGCCACAGCTGTGAAATAACTTGTGGCTGGGAGCCACATTGATTGCTTGACAAGGAGGAACAATGCCTCAGGGGTTTCTGTGCATCACATGTGTGTTTTGTGAAATCTGTTTCTGGAACTACTGCTGTGCTTTATTTCTGTGACTAAAGAAAGGTACAAAGAAAACATGACAGAAGTCAGCACTGCTGTTGGAAACCCACTGGAGTGTAAAGGATCAGAGTATTGTATGGATATCCCTGTACCAATATCATGTTATGAGTTATGGATCTCATTTTTGAGTAAAATGTGCCTATGCGGGTCATTTAGCAACCTTAATCTCGTTTTATAAAAGAGTAATTTGTAAATGTCACGATCTCTGAAGAAATGAAATGGCTTTGTATACACTTTGTTTATACAGGGCTCACTCACAGCCAAAGCATTGCATGTATTGTAATTTATTAGTCTTATGGTCATCATTCTCTCTAATTTAAAGCTCATAACTGAGCATTGCCAACAGTCTTTACAGGGATAAGAAGGGAAGTGTGAAAATGGTACATATAAATTATATGTATATGTGTAATCTTTTTTTTCAAGTACTTTCTTCCAGTTGTCTCAGGCTATGAGTGTCTCTGAGTGTTTCTTCTCAAAGCTTCTTAAAATTTTAAAAAGCTTCTTAATATTTATGGACAGGTACAGCAGGTTTCAGGTGCATTGCAGGTACTTTGCCTGCATTTCTTTAAGGTCAGGCAGAGCTGTAAACGTCAGAATTGATTTGATTACATACATACTGCTTATGTTTTAAATATTCTTAGGAGTAATCTGTCTATTTCAGTGGCAATAGCCAAATGCTTATTATTCTAAATGTGTAATTCCTAGCATTCTATGACACATTCAAAACTCATGGAGGGCGTATAATACCCACTGTTTTTTAAAGTGGCATAATGCTTAGTACACTATTATTTTTTTTTTCAGTTATTTAAAGGCTTCTGCCATTAAATGTGTTTCCTATTATTGATGTTTAGCCTATATATTCAGTAACCAACAGTTTGGAATTACTAGGAGTTTTTTTGTTTCTAATTAACACATATTTTTCTAAATATTTATACAATTTAAATTCCTAATTTTAGTTCATTCCTTTCAATTGCTTTGTTAACATTTGAAATAATGCTAAATATTTATCCTTACACAGGGTTGAACAATGTCAAAGCAACTCTTTAAGTTAACAATTTCATGCTGCTGAAGCACTGGCTTACACAGCAGGCCACTAAGCAAAGCATGTGTATTACTCTGCTTATTTAGTTTCAGTCACAATTTCCTTTATGGAAAACAATGTATTTCTCATTTTCATCTTTCATATTGCTGTAGCTGCTGCTGTTCCTTTTTTAATATTATCATTTGTATTGTATTGTCTGGTCAAAGTCAGTCTTTGTTGGTACCAATCTTTTGCACCTGTATACTTAAATAGTATATATCCCTCACTCATTCGTTATTTTATTATCCATGAAAAATTGCAGCCTCTTTTCTTTATGCACTTGCTGCTGTGTCTATCATTCATCCCCATTCTTTTGAAAAAGGCTGAAAACTAGGTGTGTTTCCATCTTCCCCCAGTGACTGGAGAGAAAGATCAAACAAGTGTCTGCTGTTGGGTCAATGCTGCTTGCTTTTGAGGGAATGACCAGCAATTAGCCAGGTGCATTTCGGTGGGGCTACACAGATGAAATGTAGAGCTGAAGATCTTCAGTGGGCTCAAAGCCAGCATAGCTCAGGCTGCTGTATACATCTCTACCTGTGGAAACCTGATTGTATTTCTCTAAAGTGTGACAGGAGTGCCCAGGAGTGTTTGGAAACATGCAGGCAGCATTCCTGGTTTATGAGGTCTGGAAGCCCCTTCTCTCTTCTCACAGTTTTCCACACTCAGGCTTTTTTTATATTTCTTTTGGAGTGGAGACAAATATATCCAGTAAACCAAAAAATGTGTTTATGTCCATGTGGGCGTATATAAAATCTTGAATCTGTCATTGGTTTCCAAAGAAGAAAAGAATTTTCCATCGAAATCCTGATAGTAATAAGACTGAAGACTGTGATTTCTTTACAGAAAGTTATAGAAGTATGGAGGCATAAATCTGTGTTAGAGATTAAAAAAGACCATTTTGGAGTGTGCAACTGCAATAGCAGTGTTTGCTTTGGATCAAAACAATTCTACATTAAAGGTGTCTTTTTGTGGCTTTTAGGAAATTTGCTTTTTTGTGTAATAGCTTCATTTCTACAGCTGTAATATCTGAAAAAAAAAAAGAGAAAACTCATAGCTATTTTCCTAATTCAGACTCTGACAAGAAATATGATGACAGATGTGATTTGTACCTTGCACAGAAGGGAAAAGTGACACAAAGAAATCACAAAAGTAGCTTTAGTTTAATAACTGGCTTTGGCTTGGCTGTGTCCATTGGTGAGGATCAATAATGCCAAGAGGATTTTTTCTGTCTTCCTGCTTTCTGCCTATCTCAGCATTCATAGGCATCACTTTATGTGTTTCCTTCTTCACTTGCAGGTAATCAGATCAAGTAATATAGTTATGCTTTGATCTGTAGAGCCAAAGTGCTCACAAAGAAGAGCAAAGGTGGATCTTTCTCTGCTTATGGCTTCATTTCAGTATTACTCAGGTACATCACACAACATAAAACGTGCATGTCAGTGACAATTACTGTCTCTACTTTCCAAACAGTAACAGACCTACACAATTATTTTGATTTCCTTGGGGACAGTAGCTTTTACAATTTTCTGTGAAGGTTGATTTTTTTTTTCCTCTTCTAGGAGTTAGTTCCAGCACTGAGTGTGATGTCAAGAAAGAGTTCTAATGCTTTTATGAATTTCAGTGTTGAAAATGGCAGCCCTATTGCTGTAGTGGGATACAGATGTTCTGGAGGATCACATGAAGTTGATTTCATGACATTTAGCTTTTAAAGGAGAGATTTTGATACTATGGAATTTAACTCATTGTTTAACAGGGCAGGCAGGTAGTGATGCACTCAATCACGTGCCGTTGATTTCTCTGTTCTGACTGAATTAGTTCATTTAAAGATCAGAGGCATCATAAAGAGACAGGTGGATTGTAAAGGCTACTGAAAAATATAGCTATGTAAATAATATGGAGGCTTTACATTTGAGGGCATTAAAGCTTAGCTTTCATTTGATGAGATCAAGTCCAACCTTCTTTAAACCCAGGAAAGTGGAAGGTATTTTCATTGTAGTGGTTCCATTTAGATATTCAAAAGCAGACATAAATTCAAGTGAACTGCCAAGTTAATGAAGGTCTTCATCATCTCAGGGCAGTCATTGATTGTGGGGAGTGCTATTATGGATGAATTTGTGCACTTCCATCTGCTTTTCTCCTTGCTGGCATCATTTTAGTCTTCCTAGGATTCAGTTCTTCATGAGACTGACCTATCAATACAAAGCATATTGACCAGGAAACAATTACTTGTAGGTTGTAGGTTTCTGTGAACCGTGCTAGGCTTTATTAATGTGTGTGTTTTGGAGACAATGTTTCATACTCAGGAAAGCTGGTTGCCTCAGCCTGGCAAATGCAAGAGTTTCCAGTAGGAATGGGGACATTGCAATCATGGACAATTCTGCAGTGCAACATCCTCTTTCTAGGTTTTCATGTGGATGAGCTGAAAGAGAGGAAAATAATACTCTGTTAGGAAGCTTGTGTTTATTGTATTATTCTTGACAGGAGAATGCATTTTGGTTTAGTGAGGGATCTGAAGGGACTTTTCTCTCTCCCACTCAATTAGTGATAGCCCCTAGCTGTAATACACTGCTTTCTGTAGATCTCTGGCAAAATCCTGGCATGCCACTGAAGGCTCCAAGATAGACTAGTGCAGAAGCTATTTCCACCAAATTCATGGTTACTGTTCAACTCCCCTGTTAAGTGTTGCTTGATTCCTTCTGTGTACTGCCAAAGAAGCATGAAAGTCTTGACTGCAGAGTGAAGAATTTAAGCAATGCTGTGCATGAGTTTCATATGTACTGAGGGCATATGCAAAATGATCATAAGCATGACAAGGTTGGCTGAATTAAGAATTCTGAATTAATTTATCATCTGTCTGATTCCTCTTACAGCCTTGGAATGTTTGCTTTTTCATAGCAAATAATTGTAGCTGCCACAGCTTTACTGTTTTATTTCCAATCCACCGTGACTAGTCAGAAAAAAAAGAATCATGACATTCTTTCCCTTTTCTTGTTTATGTCTATGCCTTTGGCTCAGAGAGAATGTTTCAACAAAGAACTTCACTGAGTCACAGCAATATGGTGGTTACCTCATGACAGTGTGACACAACATTTTGTAAAAGCACAGGTGGTATGGTACCTTCTTATTTTGAATACCACCTGGCTAAGAATCCATTTCTGACATTTTACTTATTGCAACCTAGTGTTTCATACTGGAATAAAAACAAAGTAGAGAGTGTCCAAGGAGCCACCATCAACAGCAGGAGAAAAATCAAGTGCTAAGCATGGAAAGCAATGAGTTAAACATAAAGAGCCAGTCAAAAACATGCGCACATTGCTTATGCTTCAAAATATGTCCCTATTCTAGACCATGGTTCGTTTTGTAAAACAGAGGTTTTGTGTCTTGTGTTTATGTCTTAAAATAAAAAAAAAAAAAGAACTAGACATTTGATAGGCCCTGCCCTTGGCTGATTGTGAATCTATTGATACGTGTCTCTGCCTCTTACAATGCTCACTTCTGCTTCCCTGTCCCTCTGCTCCCCAAACCTTTGCTGGTAATCGTATGTTGGAGATGTGGATGGCCTGAACGAATGTCAGAAACCCGGACTTCTCTCTTGGACACACAAAGCTTTATGATTTACTGCTCTAAGGGCACCCTCTGGCCATGAGGTGCTTCTATAAAAAATGTCTATTATCTACTCATTTGACCAGGAACTGTACACCTGCATTTAAAAACCCCTCCTGCTTGCCGAGGCACATCCTCCTGTAATATGGGATTCAAATGGCAGGCATAGTGGCTTTAATGAAATTAACTCTTTTTCCAAGAACCATTAATATATTCTAGGATTTTTACTTGCTATTACTATTAAGAATGTGTCAGAATTTTCACTGCAGAGATGTTTCATGTTTTGACGGAAAATAATTTTCACCTGTCTGAAATTTGGTGTGCTAGCTCAGCCCTTATTTAGACATCTAAATAAACAGATTGGCTTTATCAAAATATTCGTCATACTAAATTCAGCACAAAAGTAGAAGCCGTTGCACCAGGACTTGATTTTCATCACTTTTGGAAATATGGCATTTACATTTGATTTAGGAAGGTGACTCTGAACAATCATATTTTAAAAATTGGAATAATAAGTGCATAATAATATGTAATTCAGAGCTATGTGAAGAAGAAACCATCTTAAAATAATCTACTCTACCAACAAGCATGTCTTTGTCTATGGCTGTTTTTTTATTGCAATGGCCTGGCTTTTTTTTTCTTAAACATTAGGAAACTGGTTGCTCCTGCACTTGAAATAGATTTTTTTCTACCTCTTTCTAAGCTGTGTCAAATGTTCTACATTACAACCTGCACTGTCAAAACATCATCAGTGTCTTGACACAGTTTTAAAGTGGGAAGTCTCAGCAGCTGAATGCAGATTGGCAGTGCAAGTAATGCTATCTGGGGACAAAGAAGTTAAAGAGAGAGGTTGAGGGATTGCAGTAACATGTAATTCTGAGCTGGGTTCAAGATAAAAATGAGGAAGTTCACTAATTTTCTAGGTGCTAGCTGATACATGCTAGTTTGCTTGGATCAAGGGGTCTTTGAATTGTTGTCAGCAGAGCTGAGGAAGTCTTTGAGGCTACAGTAAGTGCTGCAAAGCTGTCCTGTGGAAGCAATCAGATTTGTCTTTGCTGACATCTCAGTTGGCTCTAATATAGCACAGCAGACACTTTAGGTCTTAAGTGGGACCCCGAAGCCTCAAACTCTGTCGTGCTGCTGGCTGAAATGAAAAAAAAAAACATGGAGTAAGACATAGAGGTAAGAAAGACAAAGAGTAAGATCCAAATATGCATAAGAGAGTCTAGAATGACTTTTGGAGACTTCTTACAGCATGCTGTGAAAGTTGCTGTTTTTTTGCGTTTCAACTAGAATGGAACAGAAGGAGATATCAAGGAAAGAAAAGTCAAATGAAATAGTCACACGTACAAAATTATGCCTTCACAAGGCTAGCAAATAAGGTCATCATTCGGGGAACCACAGACTATGAAAATGAGGTTTTAACTTAGACCAAATCTACCTGGAAACACAGTGACATTCTAATTACAACAATGTATCATAGTTATAGTAAAACAGCTTAATTTTCATGATTAGGTATTAAAAGATGGGCTTTGTCCTGCAGCAGTGTTCTTCTGGCAATGACTCATCCTCAGTTCCCAGATGTAGTCACAAAGGACACCCTCTTCATCCCAGAAGTGGCATCTTTAGAGAAGCTAAGGAAGATTTAGCAGAAAAGGGCTGACTGCTTGCTAAAGTTTATTGACATCTTTCAGCTTATATAAATGTTATCCTTTTGGTAAGTTAATAAATTTAGACATCTCATGTCTTTCTTTCCTGCAGTGCTTGTATTACATGACTTTAGTTTATTTGCCCTGTTCTGCAATTAATGTTTTAAATAATGGTCTTCTGTGGATTGCTTCATTTCATTCCAGAACTCATTTGGTGAATAGTTTTACTTTCCTTCTCATTTGAGAGTCATCACTTCTGCCTATAACTCAGCGCGTTCTTCCTCTGGTGGTAGGAACTCTGCTTAGTGGTTCAGGAGAAATGTCAAGGTTTGACAGCAATTCTTTGGCCCAGGCTGGTTAGGAACTGCTAGTTAGACTTAAAAAAATAATTTTTCATAGCCTTCTTAAGCTCCTTCTCTGCAACTGCTAGCTATGTAGGTTTGTAATGCTGAAGCAGGTCAAAGGGCTGTGCCAAGTATATGTAGGAAGGTGTGGGAACATTGCTTTAGAAATATTGAGTCAGACAGAGTAGTGAAAGCTGACAGTGTATGCCAGAAGTAAAGGCAAGGTAACTCAATACGAAAAGTCCATCTGCTTAACGTGATTGCTGACTGTTGGACTTGGTTTGCTGTGGCTGAGGAGATTAGCCTAATAAGCACGTAGTGGTTGCCTCAATGTGCTTAAGAGAAGGACGTGATATGATTAATTTCTGCCAGAAATAGTCTGTAGCTTCAAAGTCTTTCATTATTCCTACTCTAAGAAGCTAAAAATGAGAAAATCATCCTGTACAAGCATTTTGAAGAAATAAAGGAAACCAGAGGAGTGTGCAGTTGTAGTATTTATTTTCCTTATTTTTATTCAATCTTTTTAAAGGGGATCCTGGCCCATATGTAAGGAGTTGTATGTATAAGAGCTTGACCTGCCATGTAACAGGCCATGAAAATTGCTGGTTCAACTTCCCTTTAAGTCTTGCCAGCCCTTTGCTTTTCATATAAATGACCAAAATGAAGTGTCAGTCAAATGGAACAGATATGTCAAATTTTGTTGGTTTTCCTGTCCTTTTTACAAGGGAAAAAAAAGGAGAAGTCCTTGGATGTTTTACTTGTTTTATCATTTTAGCAGCTGGGATTGCTTAATCACAGAAGCATACTTTACTAGAGTCTCCATATGGCATATGAATGTAGGAAAAGCAAACTGTACATCACATGCTTTCTCCTCTGTAATTTATAGACTAGAATATAATAGAGAGGGTCAAAAGGATTCAATGGAACAGATTATTTCAGTTGGAAGGGACCATGTAGCTAGTCCTGCTGCCTGACCAATTTGGGGCTGACCAAAAGCTAAAGTATGTTGTTAAGTGCATTGTTCAAATGTCTCTTAAATGCTGACAGTCTTGGGGCATCAACCATCTCTCTAGGAATCCCGTTCCAGACTCTGAGCACCCTCTCAGTAAAGAAGTGCTTCCTAGTGTCCACTCTACACTTCCACTTGTGCAGCTGTGAACCATTCCCACATGCCCTGTTACTGAGTACCAGGGAGAAGAGATCAGCACCTCCCTCTCCATTTCCCCTCCACAGGAAAATGTAGCAAGCAATGAAGTCTTCCTTCAGTCTCCTTTTCTCCAAAGCAGACCAGCCTATGAGGGCTTTAGCCTTCCAGCCCTGTTTCTCCAGCTTTATTGCCCTCCTTTGGAGGTATTCTGTGGCCTTCACATCCTTCTTAATTTGTGGGACTCTAGGCTTGGCTTTGATTGATTTTCTCTTCCCAAAGGTTGCATCTCTCTTTTTCTTTCTTTTCATCACCTTCGCTTCACTCTTCTGTTGTCTCCTTGTTTTAGCTTTTTTATTTTATTGTATAGACATGGCTACACTTATTTTTACACAGTAGCTGTTGTTCTAATGGTGTTACTGGAAGGTGAGAAGCTGAAACAATGAGCAGTGCGTCACTGGTAGCTTTGACCTCATTTCTTTTTAATTATTTTCTTATAGTCTGAGTAAAAATCACTCAGGGAAGTTTGAAGAGCCTGTGCACTTTCTCAACCTATTTGCACATGTGAAGGTGGCTGAGGAAGTCTCTGGACTTGGCTTCCAGTTCCCACCTTCCCACCTCAGCTTGTGATTGTTCGGGTACATGTAGTCTGTGAATCCATTCTGCACACCAAGACTGAGAAATATTCTGTGTTAAAAATAATGTTTCAGAAAAAAATGCACAACTGATGCATTTAAAAGCTGTGGCAGATATAGAGGGACCTAAAGCCAAAGCAGGCTTTAGCATTTCTTAAAATCACTTTGCCTCTGAGAACAAGTATTTGTGAAACTACGTCCTCACACAGAGAAACACACACACACGCACACACACACAATGTCCCAGATACTATTGCAATGGCATATACATAGAATTTTTTAAGAATGGATCCCTGCATGAAGGAAGTAAAAGAGCTGAGATGACCTTTTCTATTATTGCTGTTTGTTTCTCTCTGGTGATTGTTGAATATTTGTACACTTAGCAGGGTTGTCTAGTTTCTAAAACAGTTTCTTCATGTATAAAATTAAACTTTTTTTTTTGCCTTTTTAATATTTTTTCCTTAAAAGAGAATTAATAAAACATCTCATAAATTAAGACCAAATTTAATTGTATTTGTGTTAGAGTCATTAATAGTAGGACACAGTATCTGTATTCCACCATGAAAAAAAGGAGAAGAAATGCAAAGACATTCAGCTTTTAGACAATATTTTCTGCTGTGTATTCTCAGATCAGATGCAGGCTCATAGCAGATTTTTGTGCAGGTTGATGGCAAGAGATCACCAGGCAAAAGTAATATATCGCCTTCGTATTTTGCTTTGGTCACCTGAAGTATGTGTTGATAGAGAGAACTGTAAAATGTATTCCCCTCTGTGGTTTTTCCTTCTTTCAATTTTCTTTTTACCAATTTCAGTGATAGAAAATAATGTCTCATTTGAAATCCTCACAATTTCTTAAAAATCTGCCTTGAAACTGCCTACTGACTGTGTTGATACAAAAGAAATATCTATCTTAGCTGTTGATAAAGTGGTTTTTAAAAGTGTTTCTCACTGTGATATCTAGATGCTGAAACTTGATTAGGAAAATTACCAAGATTCATTGGCATCTGGAAAGTGACAATAATGGTTTTAAACACTGTGAGATAGCATGATTTCATGAGATTTACAGAGTCACAAATGTAAGTCACTTGAGAAACAATTTAGAAAGGAATTATTTCTGAGCATTTTATATCAAGCTACTCATGTTTATAGAATTTTACTGATTAGCAGAACTTAAATCCCCAAGCTAGGAAATACTGAAGATGTGATATTTTTAGTTTATAACAGTGAACAAGGAAAGTATGGAAAAAAACTTCGAAATTATGACTATTAGCTCTTCTCTCCACTCTGTGCTCAAAGTGTGTGTGATCAAAGATTGGCTGTGGGTTTCAGAGCAGCAGGACCTTCCTGGCACTGCAGAGGAGATCCCTTGGTTACCCTGCAGAACCAGAGACTGAAATTCTTCCCGAGATGGAGCCAGTCAGTTGAGGGATCGTGATCACACATGGGATGCACGGCAGCGTCCTTGCTCTGCTGAAGTCACCATCAGAAGAATCCCCATGCACGTCAGTGGCTGTTGGGGTCAAAAACTCACCAAAATACCTGACAATGGGGTTGAGTCCCAGTGCTGGCCACAGTGTTTATTGTTGTTAATGTAGGTTAACTATAAATAATTCTTGCCATTTCAGAAAGATTAAAATCTGTTCAGTTTGAAACATTAACAGCAAAATCCCTTACTGCTCAACAAAGAGAGAATAAAAACACTACATGCAATACTTAATATGTTTTTCTGATTAGCATTGCAAATTTAATTTATTTCTTTGTAATAGTTAATTAAGTTTAAATATGCTCTAGGTTTTGAAAGAATATTCTTTCTGTTTCTTGTATCTGTCAATGTTCAGGCCAAGTAAATATTTTTAAGATCAAATTATGGTGTCAGAGAGAGATAGAGCAGTACTTTAAGTATGTCAGTACTCTTGCCAGAGCTTAAGCTTTCCAACTGTTTGTTATTCTCAAATTTAAAGCCACATTTGGATATAGATTCTAGTGACAGAAGAGACTGTGTATAGTACACACACACACACATACACATCTATTTAAACTCACAAAAATGTAGTTTAAGAGATGAAGAGACCTCCTTTGTTATCTACAGTTCTGTCTTTGCATCACTGGTACATAGTTTTTCATATTGTCAGACATGAGTAAGTCTACTAGAAATGGTTAATACCAGAAGAGGCTCTCAAAAGAAGTGTTTTAGTAGATTTATTGCACTGTGTATTGTGTGCTTTTTTGGCTTCGAAGGGGATGCATCATGTTAAAATGCAGTAATTGAGTCCATGTGTCCTTGAAAATGGGATAACTTAGGGGATGGGAACTAAATGGATGATTGAAAAGGCAGCTGTCAATAGAAGAAGGTTTTGCAGGAAAAAAAATAATCTTTGTTGTCCCTGAATTAGTGCACTGTTTGTTATTACAAATTTTCATTAAGTGTTTAAAATTATTTGGTGTACTAGGGATAGAGAGTTTGGGTTTGGGGTTTTTTCCCCCCAAATGTGATCAATCTGGCCATGTAAATAACTTCACAGTCAAGAAATGAATGGACTCAATGCATTGTGATGTCTTTGTTTGTTTCATCCAAATGTGTTTTATAACTTCTGTATTTTTGAAGTAAATTTCCAAATTTTTTTCCGTCCGTCTATATATAGTTGGGTTTTCCCCCCTCTCTGGTTCTCTCTTGTTCTGTCAGGGAAACTAAGGTTTATACCAAGATCCAGTATAAATTAATCTTATTTTATTTGACCATGAAATCTCTGATTTCTCAAGAATTTTTAATCTATGTTTTTGCTTCTGTTAGTTTAAATGGGAATAGAAATGGGACTCAGCTATTCAAGTTTTTAATCACTGGGAGATGATAGATACAGCAATTATCATCTTGCTTCACCATTATTTTTTGTTTTTCAGAGGTATAAGCAATAAAATAAATTAAAACTGTGGTTGTGGACATTTTCTAATATTTGTAATAAGTTATAGAAATGTATATGATGTTACAGGTAATGAAGTTTCAGTCCTAGAAGAAACTTCATAAGGTTTACTGGAAACAGTTAAAAGTTAATCCTGCAAGCAATAAACAAATTTGTCCTCAAACTGGTTTGCAATGAAGTCTAAATTAAATCATAATAAAATAAAATAATTTGTGACATTCAAGAAGCCTTTCCAAAGCACTTACCTGAAAGGGAAGGGGAGAGGGAGTTTTTTTTCAGGTAAAATATAAGTCATATGAGGAAATATTGCTCCCAAGCAATTACAGAATCTCATCTAGAAATTCCATACCAAAACTTCAGTTCCTTAAAAGATAAATAAATGAAACAGGACATTAGGGTCTGGCATGTATATTTCAGGCATTTTTTAAAATGCTGCCTGATGCCTATAATTCTTTCTCTCCAGGAATTAACTCCCACTGCTCTCGCTCCAGGTGGAATGAAGCCTTTCCTTCATTAGGAGAAGATTGTTGGTTGTCAGCACTATCATTACCTGCACATACTGAGGACTGTTAAAAGCAAACAATGCCAAATCATGACTGCTGCCCCCTGTTGCACTAATACTGCTTTACCAGGAGTTTCTATAAGTAGTACTGCAAGGAAGGTTTTCTCCAAAAAACAAGCATGCAATGTATTTATAAATTAGTTTGGACTTCAGCAAGAAAGTCTGTTAGTGTTCAAAATTGAAATCAGTTTAAAAATTAATCTATTATTAAGTAGTTGAATAGCTGATTTTTCTAGTGCTCACCTGTGAAGAAAAGAAGCAGCCAGCAATTGATCCTTTGGCAAAGATGTTGGAGGTGTGGTGAAATCAGAAAGAGAAAAGGATTTTTAATGCCGTTTTGTAAGTTTTGCTTTTGATCAGGGGTGTGATGGGAAAACAGCTGCTAACTGGTGAAAGGCAAGGGCCACTAGAATAATATTTGGGAAGCGAGACCAGGAGTTTGAGGCATTGATGTGATTGAACAGAGTACATTTGCAAGCTCAGTTTTTCACCTCCCATCATCTTACCAGCAGCTTTAAACTGACTGCCTTCCTGATGGCTGATGTCTAGGCCAGTAGAGAGATCTTGAAAAAATCTGCCTTTTCTCTGTCTTGGCTGCACAGAGCTGTGTCATACTGGTGATGGAAAGCAGAAGAATTTGCATGGCTGGCTGTCCAGTGTCTGCCAAAAATGTTACTGGCTCCCAGTGGCAGTCTGAAGGGCTGTGAATTACTAATGAGGTTTATCCAGATCTTCTTCCCTCCTATTTTTTGCATTGCTTCAGGAGATACACAAGAAACACGGAGGAGAGAGATGGTTTTTAGCTGTAGTAGGGAGGATTTCCTGATACAGGGTGTAAAACAATGATAAAACAATGTGGGGAAACTGGTCTTTCCACAAAAGGACTGAGGCTGAGCCAGCAGCACACCACTACAGATTGGTCTTGTGGCCATTCAGCTTGTTCTACTTCCAGTGCAGGTTTTTATAATCTATCACCACTCTGAAGGTTTTTTTTTCCCTTATGTTTTTTATTTTATGGAGACAAGGGAAGGGAAGAATAAGTTGGGTTGTATCTCTTTTGACTTCATTTCTGGTAGTAAGAAGATTCTACAGGGTGTCCTAAGAATGATAAGCGTATACACCTTAGAAGTGTAAATACAATTTATATCAGCAAAGCAAAGGGATATTTTGATTGGAATAGAATAGAATAGAACAGAATAGAATAGAAATAGAATAGAATATTTCTAGTTGGAAGGGAGCTACAACACTTGTATAGTCCCACTGTCTGACCAATTCAGAGATGACCTCAGTGTTGCTAAGAGCATTGTCCAAATGCCTCTTACACACTGACAGACATTGGGAATCAACCACTCCTACAGGAAGCTGTCCCAGTTTTCAACCACCCTGTTGGCAAAGAAATGCTTTTTAATTTTCAGTCTAATTTTGCCATTTGAACTGTAGTGTTGGGCTTCCATGAGAGATGGGCTGGTGCATCAGTGACACAGGTTGTTCTGAGGCAGGTCCTCAGTTCAGAGCTGGGGTGTCTTGTTCTGCTCCTGTGAAAATGTATTGGAGCTCAGGACTTGATTCAAGAGGTTCTGGGCTCCATGAGCTGACTCATCTGAGGACATACACTACTTGAATTCTAAGTGAGGTGACACAAATGAAGTGTCTTTTGTTTAAAAACATATTTTGTAGAAGCTGACTTGAAAGCGACTGAAATGAGACCTTTTTGTATATTGTCAGATGACAAGAAAAGGATAAATTAATGCAGCATGCGTTTTCTTAGGAGAAATATGCATCAGGGTGTGGGCATAAGGAAGTGGGATCCAATCTTGGTATTTGGTTTTGAAAATTTCAAAGGCTTTGGAGCCAAAAATTTTATTCAGTGTCGGGACATCCTACAAAGATCTGCAAGGGGTAAGCAGATGGATGCTCAGTGTGTTCCTTTTCCCACTCCCTTGTTGAGTTTGGACCAGTTCTATGACAATTAGCATGCACCCAGAATAACAAGCTTTAAGAAGCTGAAGGAAGGAAGAAGCTTAAGTGTATGTTAGAATATTCTGGGTAGACATATAGAAACAAGAAGGAGGTTTTGCCTCTTTTCTTGGTCTAGACATGATAGAATTAAACCTCTAAATTTGATCTGGTAGTCCTAATTTAGTTTTATAGATGATGGAGGGAAATGGGCAATTTCCGAAAGTGTTTCATTTGATCATTTTTAGACACATTATTTGGGCTGAGCTGGATTCCTCTTTGCAAATGCTAGTTTATTTTTGTTGGATAAGGAGTGATTTGCTCAGACCTCGATGTCTAACATCATATTCCTATGTTAGACCATGTGAATTTCACCTGGATTGTAGGGGATAGGAAAGCTGATCAATGACTTGATCAGGAAATGTGTTTTATCATGATAATTTCATTCTACTCCATCTGCAGTGACTGTGTGACTCAACACAAGGACCAGTCAATATTTTCCTGCCTCATTCTGAAAGGTACTGTTTCCATGCAAAAAAAAAAAGAAAAAAAAAAAAAGGCAGCTTTGAAAGACAAAGATGAAGAGAGAGAAGATCACTAAAAAGGAAACATGTCCATCAGAAAATGTGAGATCTCATTGTCTAAAGTGATTATTTCTCAACAGACCCTCATTAATGAATTGAGGAAGAATAGTACCAACTTACTGAATAATTTTGCTTCAGGTGCAGCACTGTAACAGGCTGCCATACAGGACTACTGGAGGCTGGGCAGAGTTTTACAGTGCCACATTCTCCCACTTAGCTGTTTCCTAAACACAGCTTTATGAGCACACTTTGTGGCACCATAGGCTGTTTCCTGTGAACAGTAATTAAATTTATACCTGGAGTCTTAGCCCCTGGGAAACAGGTTTTCATGAGAAACTAAGATATCTAATGCAGAGGGACCTCTAAGGCATATTGTGCAGTGTTCAATGCTATACCTGCACCAAAACTTAAATCCTAACACTGTGGATGCAGCAGAAGACTTTTGCCACACGTATATAATGTAGCTATCAAATTCCAGTGTTTACTTGACATGTTAAGTTTTTTCTGCTGAGATTTAAACATGTGCAATGAATTGTTAATGGAATGTATTATAGAGAGGATACATTGTCCCACAACACAAGGTTATGTGTCCTGATTGTATATTGCAAATATTTGGGCACAGTATGACCTTGATGATCTTTTTTGCTGTTTTGTCTCTCAGGGCTTTCTCCTCATTCACGTGTATTTGTAGCTCCCCCTGGGA
This sequence comes from Leptocoma aspasia, assembly GCA_013399835.1. NCBI lineage: Eukaryota > Metazoa > Chordata > Aves > Passeriformes > Nectariniidae > Leptocoma > Leptocoma aspasia. The sequence continues at coordinate 285,700 of VXAX01007965.1, forward strand.
AATGTGGGGAAAGAGAAGAGGTAGGCCCTGCAGAGTACATGCATGCATTTACCTGACACAAAGTTATTTTTCTACGCACTTACTTGGTCTGTGTTCCTGGACTCTTCATCTTTCCATGGCATCCTTTATCTTCCCTCACAAGGCCCTGCCTTAGTCATTTACTGCTAAGACCCAGATGGCCCAGGATGCTCAACTATATATTCCATTTTTTAATTATCAAACAAGCATTTTTGACTTTGCCCCTTTGTTGCTATGAACATATTATAAGTTTCTCTGTGTGTAAGCCTTCTGATCATTTTCCCATGGGAGAACATACTTTTGCTGTCTTTCACTCTGTATAAGCTTTCTGTAAACAAAATATCTGTGTCTGTTCTTCAAGGACATGGAATTGGTTGGCCTCCTCCTACCTATGAGGAGAAGGAGCTGAAATTACTTTATCTTTCTGATATTGTAAACTATTCGGACACATTCCCTGGATGAAGCAGCAGCAGGAGCATGGAGAATGCTCTCTGCTGAGCAGATATAGAAAAATATTAGAATTATGGAGTCATTTTAATAAATCATATTAGCCTTCTGAATTTATTGTCAAGAGTCCTTTCTTCTATGTATGGACCACGACAATACCCCTTAGTCTAGGAAGGGCTGCTAAACTTTTTAAAAACTCTTTATGAGCCTTTATGCGTACAATTAAAGTGTTATCTAAAAAAGTGCTTTTTCTTTGTGAGTTATAAATTCTAGCCTCTACAGCAGAAGAGCAAACTATGGATTCATGCAACATTTCATTCATTTTTTTCTTCATTTTATGGCTATTCAGTCTTTTTTATCACCCTTTATTGCTATGAATAGGAAAGTGGATATAAGATTTCCTTTCTCATGGATTCTCTCACTTTTAAAATTTTGTTTAGAGTGTTTTTGTTTGTTTGTTTTTTGCTTACCTCATTGAAGTGTCTCCCACTTTTACCTTAATATCTTTATTCACCATATCTTCTGGTCTTTCTATGGCTCTACAGGCTTGGGGTGGAGAGAATTACCTGCACTCTCTGTTGCTCTTCTTCCCTTTCAGAGAACAAAACATGGTGTTCCAATTAAGGCTGTACTGGTTCACACATAAACTTTATAATCAAATCCAAAATTACTTTTTGTTCAGATTGTATCCCAGCATTGGTTGTTTTATTGATTTGCAGGGTGAGCAGGTGTCTTCTCTGAACTCTTCTGCAGGATGTCCACACTCTTCTCTCATGAACATTTTATTTGCAATAATTTCTTCCTATAGACTCTATTGCCTAAAATTAAGTACCTATTCTCTGAAGCATAGAATTGATGCTTCTTTCCCATTTCTCTTTTCTGTCTCCTTTGGTATTATTTAAAGATATAAATATTGGTATTTTACCACTTAAACTATTTAAAAATCCCGAGTTTTCTTCATACTATGGTTAAAGTGTTTAGTGTATTCACTCTCATTATTTGTCTTTTTGATTAATTTCTTCACTTTTGTTTTCAAAAATACTCCTCTCAGAAGACTGGTGCAACAATGTCCTATGACTATGCTATGATTATTCCATGGAGGAAATTAAACTTAATTTTTTTTGTCACTGTTACTTAGTGGTTTGTAGTTATTTCTTATACTAATTTCAGCATCTTTAAGAGGAGAAACCTGAGAATAGCTCCAAGTTCTGCATACTGTGAAAGAAACTGTTCTGAGGAGAATTATATAATCTCTAATAATTTTAGAGATTAGGCATATGTCACATATTTTGCATGTGTAGCTGAAATATCTTATAATCACTTGATATTTGGAGCTTCTTCTTTTATATCCCTTAACTTTATGAAATTGACTTCCTTCTCTTGGTCACTGGCTCTTGAAATGCAAGTACTACAAGTGAACCAGGACTGCTGGTAAATGATGGAAAATAGCTTGGTGAGCCCTTCCACCAGCTCCCTTATTACCCTGCAGTGGATCTCATCTGGCCCCATAGGGTTGTGTGTGTGTCTAAGTGGTGGTGCATTTATTTTCCATTTAATAGATTAAGAACTAAAGAAATGTTGACAAAAGTGTCAATCCAACATGGAATGAAAAATATAAAATTGTTAGCATAATTCAGGAAGAATAGATTGTTCAAAGAATATTAGGACCTGAGAAGTTGCTTGTTTGGTTTTCATAAACTTCCAAGATTAAATTTAAAAGTTACTGTTGATTTAACACAAACAAAAAGAAATAGATCGTGTCATGGGAGAGCTGCACCTCCTGGGAAGCATGATCACAGGGCATGACTTGGCTTGTTTGGGAAGGTCTGTCTGCTAGAGCAAATATACACTGGGACATAGGATGGAGACCATACTTACAGAAAGGGAGACTCTGCAGAAAGATAGGTCTGCAAAAGCAGCGTGGCCAGCAGGGCCAGGGAGGGGATTCTGCTCTTCTGCTCTGCTCTGGTGAGACCCCACCTGCAGTGCTGCATCCAGCTCTGGGGTTCCCAGCACAGGAAGGACATTGAGCTGTTGGAGAAAGTCCAGAGGAAGCCACCAAGATGATTAGAGGAGTGGAACACCTCTCCTAGGTGGAGGAAAGGCTGAGGGGATTGGGATTGTTCAGCCTGGAGATTTTGGAGTGACCTAATTGCAACCTTCCTGAAGGGAGCCTGCAAGAAAGGTGGAGAAGAACTTTTTACAAGGGTATGTGGTGTTAGGACAACGGAAATGGCTTTAACTGAAAGGCAGTAGGTTTAGATCAGATATTAGGAAAAAAATCTTTCCTGGAAGAGTAAGGGTAAGGCACTGAAACAGGTTGCCCAGAACAATTTTGGATGCCTTATCCCTTGAAGTGTTTAAGGCCAGGTTGAGCAAAATGGTCTTGCAGAAGTCTAACCCTAACCCTGTCCACTCAGGGAGGTTGGAACTGGATGACCTTTGTGGTGCCTTCCAACCCAAACCATTCTATGATTCTGTTCTATGATTCAAAGGCATAGGAGCAACTAGTATCTGATAGCTGAACTGGACAAAGTCCAAAATGGGCATAATTTTGTTAATGATCAAAATGCCTGAGAGGTGAAACAAAATATTAAGAACTGTATTTTCTGCTTCCTTATGTCTTCAAATCTAGACACAGTAAGTTTCTGGAACACATGCAAAAGTACCCTGTCTAGATTTAGTAGCTTTTCTAAATTGGAATTTTCCTTGAGTCACCAGACACCGCTTAAAGCACAGAAAAAGGATTGTTTTATCTTTGTCCACACAAGGCAAAGGGTCTGTATGCTGTCTTTTTAGCTAATGCTGTGAATAACCTCTCCTAAGTTTTTTGTTTTGTTTTGTTTTGTTTTGTTTTGATGCATTGCCATAGTTTTAGTCATAGAAAGGAAGGAACTGATAATAGTAACAGAGGAGTTTTCCTCTTTTATAGCCTGCCTCCCTTTCTGTAATTCGCCTTTTCCTTTTGGACATCACTAACCTCAGAATTTACCCTACATTCTGCTTTGGAAATGCAGATTTACCAGGAGACACAAAATTAGCTTTATTTAAATCCAAGTCTTTGCTTCGATTGGAATTTTGAATTAGAAGCTATGAGAGAATTTTTAAGAAAATTCTAAGTGATATGATTTTTCTTCAGTGATTTTGTCTTTTTTCCCCAGTGCAGATATATGGCTGATATGTCTGCCCACACACATAACAGAAAACCCACCCTAGAAGCTGAAGTAGGCTTTTTGGCCTGGAAGATTAGACACATTAAAATTAAACACATTTGTTGCCTTTCATCTTGTTTAATGTATCTTACATGCTGCAGGGTTTTAAAGTGATATTTCCCTATAAACTCTTTGACAGACGCTCACATTTCTTCTGACCTCACTTCTAGAACATATCCTTGTTTAATAAGGGGTCTTGGTGATTTCCTATATTAGAAAGTTGATAAAGGACTTGTCAGAAAACCATTTCTTTGCAGACATTTCTAGGGAAAATAAGCTCATCTAGGTTCCTTTCATGTTTTTCAGCTGGATAGATGAACCCATCACTTTAGTGCTGTCATCACTTTGGGCTACAACACTCACATCCAGGAAGCTTTTTGTCTCAATCATTAAAATAGGTTTTGACTGTGATATCACCTCTAATTAAAAACACAACATTAAATCTGTGTTAATAAAGATGTGTGCACATACTAATTTTACTTTTAGGGGTTTTAATGCATTAGAGTGTCAGAGGGAGGCTGTACCTGTACTTTGTACTTTTCTTGGGTGGATTATCTGTTATATAAGTATTTTTCCTACTTTTCCCAAAACTACTAGAAGGAAACAAATGCCTTAGTAGGCAACTTCTATTTTCTTCTCCCCTAAATGCCTTCATTTTGGCAGGGAGGAACCATCTGCACAGTACTGTAATTTCTTCCCACTAATGTATGCTCTGATGAGAAACATAGAGGAGAAAATCAGTCCTTGTCATAGACAGATTTAGGGGGTGGTATTTGCTTGACTAAAAGCCTCCTTACTTCACTTTTTTAAAGCTTCATAGTAACAGTGTTTGCCATAGATGTCTCCTGTGTCTAGGTGGCCTTGCCAGTTGCATGAAAAGTGATTAATGACAACTCCTACTATTTGCATTTTGCATTTTACATTTTTCATGCAGGCTCATGTTGCAATGGCTTTTGCAAATACTTTATAGCTGTAACCAATGAATGTTTAGACAGGCCTGGTCACATTAAAATCTAGATACTTTATATGATGTCTTCATCTCTTTAAATTTGGATCTTAGCATTGTATTTTAGATTTCTCTTTGAATATGAAGTTCATAATCTGAATTAGCATTATTTAGTCTTAGGTTTTAAAAACTCAGTTCTCCTTTCTCTTTTACAAATTAATACCAGATCTATTCTTCTTTCAAGTAATCTTTTAGCCATTAGGGATTCTCATCTTTTCTGTCTCCATACTCAAAACATGTCCCAGTTTAACAAAGACTTCTGTGAGTTCAAGCTCTGCTGAGTTGATGTAACATGAAAGATGGTCAGATATTTAAATACTTCCAATGGGAAATACAAAACAAATTTGTACAGGCAATAAGAAATTATTTTGAAATTTAAGAAAGACTGTGATTGTACAAATCTGAAAACAGAGAGTGTTTTTTCAAGAGCTCCTTGTCATTATGTTATAAAAAATGTACAGATCTCCTGTTTTCTTGTGAGCAAGGGGTAGATCCAAGGAACAAAAAACCCTTGCATTTGAGTATTTCCTAACCACAGTACCCATGGAGAGTTTATAGACTCTGTGTCTTTGATTTGAGGCCATGGCTTCTATAAGCACTATATGTACATTGATACTTACTTCCTTTTGGGGAGAAACTCTGAGGCAGGCTTGCCTTTCAATACATCCAAAATGAAGCATTTAAGATACAGAATCACAGGGCAATTTAGGCTGGATGGGGCCTCTGGAATTCATCTGGTTCAATTCCTGCCCAAAGTGGGCCTGACCAGATAAGGTTGCTCAGGGTCAATGCTGAATATTTCCAAGGATGAAAATAACCTCTCTGGGCCACCTGGTTCAACATTTGAACTCCTTTTTTATATTAGCACACAAATGAAGATGTTTAATGGATGAGCTCTTCTTTTGCACAGATTGGCATTACAGAACATCTTTTTCTGAGGTACTACATCTTCAACCTCAGTGAATCAAGGGAATTTCCTACCTTTCTTTTCCACTATCAGGGAAATGTGCTCCTGGTTTTTTTCATGGATAAACCATACACTAGAGTAGCAGAAGTCCAGGTGATGCCTCACTTTAACTCCTTCCTGTCCAATTCATCTATACATAGGCAGACCAGACCCATTAAAGTTTTTCTGTCATTTTGTAAGGCCCAATTTTGTATGTTGTCTATGATCATCTGGAAGGATTTTTAGCTGTCTTATTTTTAGTTTGGATAATGTCTGATCAAAGGAAAAAGGGAGAAGGTTGATGCAGGAGAAACACTCCTTTAGGTAATTCCATTGATTACTCAGGAGACCACCATTTCAGAAAAATGTTAAAGTATAAGGAAAAATGAGGTGTGTGTGACATATTAAAGAGTTTTAAAATAATTGGTGCAACAACAGCACAGCCACACAGATTTTTAAAAATGCCCTGGAATAAACTAAGGGGGAATTACACAGATACAAAATGGTGTATATAGGTAATATAGGCACAAGATGGAATTATACATACAAGATGAACAGGATAGAAGTCAGCTGAAAAAAGTGAGGGAGGAAGGAGGGAAAGGAGGGAGGGAAGGAAGTGAAGGAAGTGAAGTGAAGTGGAGGGAAGGGAAGGGAAGGG